>JARHVA010001946.1:2220000-2402500 GCA_037957365.1 Torreya grandis
GGGGGAATTCTCACCTATATAGACAATGGAGTGACTAGGGACTTTAAATAAAAAGGATTGAAGGAAAATTTCAACCAAATTCCAAATTATTTTTGGGATTTTTGATAAATTGATCTAGGCAATAATTCAGGTGATGGTTTTACGCCAATTCATGATGGAACTTTTGGGAGCTGTAACTTTTACACCATAGCTTAGATTTACTTCCCATTTGAACTATTGGAAATCTAAGAATGAGGAGAATGTATTGAGATGGCACCAAGACCCACTTGGTGGATTTTGACCCTTGAAAACCTAATAGAAGTGCTGTAAATTTCAATTTTAGCAATGTAGTCTAAAAATAGTAAGTTTCTAAAAATAATAATTCCTCAAGTTTTGTATTGTTGTAAATTATAAAATTCAAACCACTTAATCTCCCATGATATTTGTGACCTTCCACATCCTCATCCTACTTTAAAAATGTGTCTAAATGAATATGTAACCCAAAATTCAAATCAAACATCTCTTCCCAGAGATAAGCATGTGGTTGTATTGAAATCTTGAGTAATAAAACATCTCTTCTCAGAGAAATCATTGTTACTATGTTATTTTCATTTTATTGAAATATCTATCAATCAAAACTTTTGATTTTTGGATCATAAATGGTTCTATCAATATGCATAAATGATTATCTTGTAGCATGAGGCTTGTAGCATAATTTTAGTCATGATACAATTGCTCATACATGACATCTACTTGTACTCATGATACAACCACTCACACTAGAAATGAATGTAGATAATCATGCCAATACACTCTATTTTAAATATAAGGAATCAAAAAACCATTAAATAGTCATTCTAAAAAGATACCATTCACTCCATAACAAATGTTAGATAGATGGGTCAATCCATACATTATTCAATTCTAATCTCACACATGCATGACCTGACCACTTTATTCTAGACTCACATAGAATAGAGTCATATTATAGAATTTAAAACTCACATAGGAAACTACAATGATGAAAACTAATACCAATAATATTTAGTGTGGAGAGGTGTGATTTCAAACCCTATTTTCTCAAGATCTTATAAAAATCACTCATATTACTATCTCCCTCTCCTCAAATTATATGGAGAGAGATGATAGGCTATCATTATAGCTCTCATTTAAATAATCAATACATTGGTGTTATTTTATACCAAGGCTAGTGTCTAATGCTATATGTAATGAGACCATTGGATATATGAGTTTACATTTCATTGTTTGGAGGTTTACTCTACTATAATGTCTAAATCTCAGGGATAACAAATAAGACTCTAGCTCTATATTACAAAAAAGTAAATATAAATGGTTTGCTAACTAAATATATCTTATGGAATTCCTTATTATAAGTATTATTTATTTCACACCATCAACATCCATAACTAAAACATATGTCATAAGACATTATGGTGTCCTCACTCAACTTACCTGACTGGGTAGGATAGTGTGATATTTCAAAATGTGAGATTGTTGTCTATTGTCACTTAAACTACTCCTGACAAATTTTGAATATGGAGATGATTTAAAAAAATTTACTTTCCATGAAATTTAAATAAACACTCTACATAAACAAAACTCACTTGAATTAAATTGAATTGAAACAACCTTTTGCATTTAATATAAAAACACTTGCATTAAAAATAAATTCACATTGTGCATTGAAAAGGAAATCAAAATTGTATTGAAAAGGGAAATCACTCTTGTGTTGAAAATGGAAATCACACTTTATATCAAAATAAAATATACCTAAATTAAATAAATACACTTTTAAACTATAGATTAAAAATACCAATTTGTCTTGATCTTTGGAGAGAAGTGGGCCCTTGATCACTCTTCCAAATAGGAAAAACTTTTGCTTAGTAATAAAAAGGAATGTTGAACTTTATTTCATTATCAAAATAACATATATAGATATGCAAAATTACATTTTAATTCTTTTCCTAATTTATGATCAGTATTGATTAACTATCGGTAATGAGGATACATGTATTTAAAGCACATCTCAATAAATATTCATATAATACAAAATTTGGTGATTTAAATAGCCAAATTTGATTATTCAAAATAGAAGATCTAAGAATCAGATCTCACACTTATAAGGAGGTGTTGGAATTGAATCAACTAATAATAGATGGAAAAAAACTAACATATATTTGAAGAGATTATATTTGATTTTCAAAAATATAAGTATACTTATATCTAGATCATTTTAAACCATTACTATGAATAGTAATGTATAAAATAAGATATATAAATATGGAAAGTCTATATTTAAAGGGTGTCTTCTGAGCACTAATATACATGTATTCATAGCATCTTTAGAGCTCAATATGTTTTTCATAAAATACTCAAAACTATTATCAAAAGTACTACCAAATCTCTTTAATTTCTTCTCAAAATGATCCCACAATAAGGATGTATTTTTATATACAAAATTGTATTCATTTCGTCCAAGCTGGACATAAATAACAAGATAAAGAATCAAGAATGTATCACATACAAACAAAGGAAAATTACACTCATTTCCTACTTAGGTAAGACCTTAAATATTAAATTAAATTTAATATATAACTAAAAGGAAACACTTATAGATAAATTGTATTAGATATAATGAGTTATATGGAATGCTCAGCATTTCTCCCCCACACTTTACCTTTTGCAATTTCTTTTAAAAATCAATAGGAGAACTATTATTCAATCCAAAATTCCATATTCCAACCTCTGACTAAGATCATAAATCTAAAAGTGGTGGCCCTAATCATGATGACCTCTAATTATAAATCCATAATCTTTTACCACTGTGTGAAGCCATGCCTAAAATTCTATTTTTTTTTCTGATTGTGCTAATTTTTCCATAGAGATGTAAGACAAAGAATAATGAGAGGCCTAAGTATCATTCAAATCCACACATCTAATCCTCATTTATCTAAGAGCTGAGTGATAATATGATAAACCACTTAGTCTTTGGGAAGACTCCACTTGATGGTGGTGGGACTCATAACTTCCTTGTATTTTAAAGTAGTAGGCAAAGTCTCCCACTTATAAATAATTGAGTTGATAGAGTTGGTGGGATTGTGGCTCATAAAAGATTTGAAATCTACTACATTTTCTCTCAATAATTCATCATATTTTTTTTCATGAACATATGTTACATAGGCTAAAAATAAGTAAGGAGTTTACGAGCCTCTACAAACTAAGGTCTCTTGCACAACCCTATAGTGTTATATAATTCAAGGAATTTATTTTATGCTTAATAAAAGGCTATCTGATATCTCATGGTAAAAGGAAAGCACACAATTGTTTTTCCCCTACAAATAAGTTCACTAAAAGTCTAGACTGGTAACCTAACAAAATGTTTAAAAGATGGAATTCAAAAATTTCATCATGTCTTGCTATGGTAATTTTTAGAAAGACATCCATAAACATATGTTCATCCTTAATAACATGAGGAAAACCAAGAGAGATAAACTAAATTTTCCATTTTTAAAATTATTCATGAAGAAATTGAACATATAAAGAGGAAGGTTGACTGCATGATAATTGTTTGTTAGAAATTTCACAAATATTCTAAATGAAAGTCTGAGCTTTGTGAAACTGCTACTAAGACTTGCTTTTGATCTTATCATTTTCTTCTTATAATTTATTAATCTTATCTTGAGATTTATTCAAAACTAAAATCTTTTCTTGAATTGGTAGAGGGAAGGATGGAATGGCTCTCATAGGTCCTTCAATTTGTACATATATTTCCCTAGTTTCCCTTTGCATAGCTTGTAAGGAAGCTTACAAATCTACATTTTAATTGGTTAGCTCTTGTATGAAAGTATTTTGTTGAGAAAGAAATTAATTTTTACCAAAAATATAATTTTTTAAATTATTAATCTGAGTATCTTTACCAACAATAGAATTTTGTAAAATAACAATTTGGGCATCCTTATTTACAAGGGAATTTTGAAAGGTACTCAGTTCATGAGTCTAGGAAAACATCAGATTATGTATTTTGATCTACTAAACATTAAATACTATAATTATTACTTATTATTCCCTAACTTGAGCAATATAATCTTCATATCTTCTTTCTAAACTAGAAATAAGTTAATTCTTACCTTACAGTGTCAAACAAAGAGAATCTAACTCTACCTATTTTTGCCAAATGGTTTCTTCATACCAAGACAGAATTATGACATGATTAAAATGCTTGTATTAATTAGAAGGCTAGGGAGAATATGGACCTTATTTTATAATTGAATATCTACCCTTATTATCCATAGAGGATAAAGGTCTATCTTCTTCTTCAACTATAATTTCATGTGAAAAAGTTTCTTCTTCGACTACAATGTCTTGTGTAGGGGTTTCTTCTTCAATTATTTGTTCAACATCCATAAATTTTATCAGAGATATTATAATTCCCAAAATTTCATCTACATGTACATTTACTTCTTCCTAAAGTAGAATTATCTAATGAATTCATCATATTTTGATAGGAGGAGTAGGGTTTTTTGATGAAATCCCCATTTGTCTTTTGGACCTTTGGTGTAACATCTTTAGAGATAATGGAATTGAATATGGGCCTTATTCTATTTGTGATATTGTGGAAGAAAGAGAAATAGGTCATGGTGATATTTTATTAGGGGTTTGGGATAATTTTTGTAGAAATGAGGACCAATCTTTTTCACCTTTAGGTTTCTTTAAAAAATGATGTCAATAGATGTGATTTATTAAACCATGATGTCTGACTAACCCAGTTCCCCTTTTTAATTTATGATCTATGTTAATTGTATAATGGTGAATAAAGGATGGTAGGTTTACCTTATATTCTATCTTGGGCTCTCCTTTTCTCAAATAAATGATAGGTCTCATAGTATCTCCACCCATCATAGTGAATTGGCCATCACAGGTAAGATACTTCATGACCCAAAATGCAAATTATGCTATGGTAGTGGTAGACTATATCACATGATTCCTTTAGCCACACCTTATGAGGTTTTGGATATCTTGGGATAATTTTCATTTCCTTCAATGAAAATTTGAATTAAGTCAACAAAACTTAATTTATTAGTGACAACCACACCCTCATTAAGAATTTTATAGAGTACACTGATCACATAGAAATACACTAGAATATTCTCACCTTTAAGAAAAAAATGATCCTCATCAAAATTTTCAAAAAATTATTAGACAATATTTTCCTAAAAACCCTAAAATATTTTCAAAAAATCTAGCCATCCTGCCATCTAAAAATATCCCTAGTTGATTCATCTTATATCAATGCATTTGCTAATTTTGGTTTGATTTTCTTCTTTTTGACTCCCATCTTTAGAGATATTCATATTTATCTCAAAAACCTACATGTGAAATGAAAAATTGAGCTCAAAATTTCATGTGGTATAAAGGAAGACAAGGAATTGGGGATGTGATGCAATAATGAATAACAACAATAATGAATAAAAAATAAAGGCATATCATGAAATTATGGTTGAACACTTCAGAGCATGTGGGGTCTAATGAGAAAAGTAATTTTTAAGGCCACTATCAATGATGTGGTGTGAGGGGTCATAATTGGTAATACTTGAAATAATATCTGCAATGATTTCCACATCAAGTCATATCTTTTATAAAGAGTCATTTTTAAAACAACTTCACATCAAATCTTAAAATATGATGATGGTAATGGATTCAACACATCTGTGTGGTATCACATAAACTTATCCATTTAAAAAGTGTTTTCCTCTTAATATTCATACATGTAAAATATAAAACATAAAATGCTTAACCTTTTCGGAAAGAAGTACAACTATACCTCTATTATATGGACCTATGCCTATCTCCCTAAAGTTCCTATGTGTCCTGCAAGGATAAAAAAGTTTGAGAAGATAGGTTAGTCGACAAGAAAATAATTCATATTTATTATATAAGTTTCTTCTAAAAAGTGCCATTTCTATTTTTCACCTTTCAATAATTATTTATTTTAAATTTTAAATTTAAATTTTTTTTTTTTTTTATACTTATTTTTTTATTTTCTCATTTTTATACTTTTTTTTTGAATTTTTAAGGGAAGAGAACC
Organism: Torreya grandis; assembly: GCA_037957365.1. NCBI lineage: Eukaryota > Viridiplantae > Streptophyta > Pinopsida > Cupressales > Taxaceae > Torreya > Torreya grandis. Next base: position 2,226,086 of record JARHVA010001946.1, read on the forward strand.
ACTATTTGTTTGTTCTCAACACTCCTTTATTGGATGTTTTCTATAGAGATAATTTGGCCTTAGTGGAAGAACTAGGTTCTTTCATAAGGTTGAATTTGGATAGAGCAATTGTTATAAATAATTTTGATCAGGTATGAACCCAACCATCTTTCTTGAACTTGCCTTTAAAATGATGAAATTAAAATTCAAGTAGAAGTGTCCAATCACCTTCTTAAAACTATCTTTCTTGGATTTGAGTATCGTGTGACTATTTTCTCTACTTTTAGATCATGTTGATTTGAGTGAGTGCATCTATTCTCAATTCATCTAGCCCATTTAGTTACATTACTATTTCCTTTTGTGTTTCATCAAGATCAATTCCCATACCAACTGATGTCTTCAATGTATACAATTTAAATTCTATTAGTAACAAAGGTTTCTTTCAAAAAACAAACTCATATGGAGAGAATCATGTGGTAGTTTTACATTTTTTTATATGCCCAAACATCTTCATGTACTTTATCTACCCAATTTATTTTGTTGTTATTCACTATTTTGGTTAGAATGTTTTTCAGCTCTTGGTTAGTGACCTCCACTTGCCCATTAGCTTGGGAATGATATGGTGAGTGAGTGATCTAGTATAATTTTTTGAAATACTTGATCATGTTAGATATTAATTGGTGTCCTTGATTAGAAATAATAGACCTAGGGCCTCCAAATCTCAACATTATCATATGATATAGGAAATCAACAACCATTTCTTCCCTAACAAAAGTGAGTGCCTACACTTCAGTGCACTAACATAATCAGTACATACTAATAAATATTATTTTCCTTAAGATGGTGGGTTGATTGGTCAAAAAAAATACAAACCCCATTTCTCAAATGGTCCAAAACTTTCTTTGAGATGGAGAGGCATTTTTAAAGATAAAGTAGGCTTACCAATCCTTTAACAAGGATCACATTGCCATACAGACCTTTTTACAATTTTGTAAAGAGATAACAAGTAATAACTTATACCAAGGATCTTATGAATTGTATTTTTTGTTAAATAATGTCCTCATCTTGGTTCACTATGGCATGCTCTTATGATGTCAAATACTTCATCTTTTCTAGCATACCTACGAAGTACATGATCAGGTCCAAATTTAAATAATATTCCTTTAAACAATTTGAAATAAGCATTAGATCTAACCAAATGTTTTTGTTTCTATTCAAATTTTGCTTTCACATTCAAAGGAGAGAAAATGAGAAACTAAAAAGAATGGTCAAGGCTTGTGTGAACCTGGATGTAGTCTGTGCACCATAATCCAGACATTGTAAGAACTCCTCTTTGGCTGTGGAGGAATGACACCTGCAAAGAAAAGAGACTTGGACAAAAGAGGACGTTAGATAAGGAGATGGTGGGTTGCCAAGAAAAAGCCTGATCACAGAAGCATGAAGACTTCTTTAAGGGATATCAACCCACTAGTCAAAAAAGAAGGATGTCTGATAAATAGCAGAATATAAAAGACTAAAGTGATAAAAGATTGAAATGAAATGGAAGTAGAAACTTCCCTGAAAGATGATGTCAGACTAGTCACAGTCACCAGCGTCGGTGGTCCCACCAGCGTCGATTGGTCAAGGTGTCGACATTGGTTAGGCTACCGACATCGGTTGGGGTAGTGGCCGGCATCGGTCGGGGTAGTAAGCTTGGATGGGGTTTGGTTGGCTCTGTGGTCTATGGACAGGGTTTGGTCAGGGTTTTGGTCTGTGGATAAGGCCAAGGAAGGGTCTGGGTTTGTTTGAGTGGTCTGAGACAAAGTTTTGGGCTTGGTTGAATGGTCTGGGGTCTGGGTCTGAGAGTCTAGTTGAATAGGTAGAGTGTATGGTCTGACAAAGCACAGAGGCAATAGGGAGATGGAGAAGTAAAGATTCGGGTCTAGCTTGGTTAACAGTCTGGTTTGGGGAGAGGGAGTGCTGAATCTAATTCATAATACATAGAAGCAAATGACTAGAAAACACAAAGAAAACACAGACAATATATTTACCTGTGCCTTGTTGAAGGTGTGCTACTGATGATTCCCGTTCCTGCTGTTGATGTAGCTTGTGTGCAGAACCCTGAAGCTATTGTTGCACCTGAGGGAGAGAGTGAGAGGCTTGGCTGAGAGATTGGCAGAATGGCAGATGGTCGAAGACACTAGATTCTAGATTTGTGATTAGCTCCTAAGATCCAGACTTTGATTCATGATTTTGATTAGAAATTGTGATTAGCTGGAAAGAGGTCAGAATGGCGGTTTAAGTAAACCGACATCGACAATCCCACCAGTGTCGATCGATAGTTGACCGACGTCGGTAGGTGCAGAATGCGTAAAAGGGCCAACAAGCCCATTCTACATTTTCCAAGTGCATAATCGGTTGGAGATATGTCGAAGGTAAGGATAAATACGCATGAGAGTTGGTTAGGCTATTGGAGAGGAGTAAGAATAGGTCTTGGGTGAGTCATAGGATGGGAAATGGTCTAAGGCGAGGTGTCATGGGTAAGGTGTTAAAGGATGGGGGTTTAATTCAAAATAAGTTAATTATTTTAAATTAGTAATTGTATAGGTTAGGAATGGACCAAGGGGGAGAAATAAATAAGGGTTAGACACGATTTCGGTGTCTACATTTGCCCCTTATTATCTTGTTTGTTGTTCTAGATGAACTGGAAGACAAAAATAGGAGTTGGTTGCCCCAAGTATGGGATGAGCTATTCCCCCTCAAAGTGGGAGTTGAGGGAAGGGAACCTGATGTCGGGTGCTGATTTGACAAAAGGTGGGTGAGAAGGATGAAGAGTGAGGGTGAACGCTGCAAAAGTCATGATTGTGCGCATATCACTACACGGGACAGGTAGGTCAAATGGTCACAGTCAAAAGGTCGAGGAGTGCCAAAACTGAAATAACTAGGCCCCAGCATTAGTCATAGCTAATTGGGTTATTCAATCTAAGCTGTAGCTCCAAATGGTCGTCATGTTCCAGGTATCCCAGGCTCAAGAAGTGCTCCCAGAAACATGAAAATGTCACAAGTAGTGTGGATCAACTGGCTTACAATCTTATACTTGTGAGGGTTCAAAAATAAGGTCTGCAAATAATTTTGCTATCTATTCGTGAGGTAGCATGCGTGCAAACAAAACCAGGATAGAGTTGTCTCAGAAGTGGTTAGGGTCTAAGGAGATAGGCGTGATCTCCATGGTCGCTGGTCAAGTTGAGATATAAGTGATCTCAAATGTGCCCCATGAGGAGTCAGAAATGACTTTGACATTGACAAGGCTAGTTGATTGGTCATGATGGAAGATGAAAAGGTCGTCGTCTTGAGAGAGATGAACGAGTAGATGGATGGATGAAGGAAATGGTTGAGCTAACCTTAGAATAATGAGTGCTACCTACATAGCCCAAATTGGAAGGGCCTCAGACCAATGTAGTTCGGATAGAGGGTCAAAGAGGTTGATAGGCTTGTCTTGGTCAAGGTGAGGAGAAGATGATGTTACAGCCTTTTCCAAATGGTGTATTTTGTAACATTAGTTGGGGTTCTTCATCCCTAGCAATTATCCATATTCGTGATGGATGAATGCTAAAAATGAATTACAGGTCGATTTATGCTTCAGCAAGTAATGGTTTATGCTTGACATAAATTGTGTGGTTGTTAATTTTCATGTGTACTGATGTCTATGGAAACCAGAATGATTAGGCTATGTGATTGATTTGAAAAGATTCTGATTGAATCATCTTGACAAATGATGTGGTTGCATGTGACCAAAGTGTAGGGAGAAAGTAAAAGCATAAGCACCCTTTTATTGACAAGGACCAAAATGACAACATAGACAGGGGTTGTTAGAACCAAGAGCCCCATTTATGCATTGCATCATTGACCATAGTTATGTTAGAGCGGTAATCGAATCACTTTTGACATTAAAGTGAGCTCGAAGTCCCTTGAGTAGGTGATATGATAGGAGAAAAGGGTAACCCATTTTAGAGTATGGAGAACTTTGCCCCTTTATAGGAGACCCTGAGACAACTACAAGTCAAGTCCATGACTCAGTTTTTTTTTCTTTTTTTTAATAAATTTTAGAGAGAGAACTGATCAATGTGGGAAGTCCACATAAAGATGTCACTTGTTTGGTGGTCATTTGTGAAGCTGATCGATGTGGGAAGCTTCTAAGAGAGTGCTATTTGTAGCAAGATTTAGTCATAGCCATCCTTCGAGGGAGTGGTCTATACTTTGCTTTATAGATTTAAGGGCTTTTGAATAGCTATCCTTTGAGGGAGCAGTCTATTAACTACAGCAATGATATTACAGTTGTCCTTCGAGGGAGCAGTCTAATTTTTGATTTGGTTTTGTGACCTTGGATATTTTGACATCTTGATTTAGTTTTGATAGAATATTGAGTCATGGACAAGACTTATAGAAGGTAAAGGGCTCCCTTTTATTAGGACGAAGCATCCGTACGTCATAAAAGGGTTGTAGAGGATTTTGTTAAGGAAAAAGGGTGGAATGGATTGAGGATTAAAAGGACAAGGATTGCTCAAGGGACGAGCTCAAGTTAAATGTCAAGTAGATGAGTACTTGACTAACAGTAGAATGGTCACAGATGAAAGGCATAAAAGGGCTCAGGGTCTGATAAGGCCCTGGTCCATGCTTGCATGTGAGAAGGTGGTCTGAGTCAATTGAGAGCAAATTTTTCCCATTTTCCTCTTTGAGATTGGTCACGATGATGGCTGATGCTAGATGGAAAGTTAACTGATATGGTTGCTGATTGGTCAAAATTGGTTGAATATTTGGCCAAGGATTGGTCAATGTTTGGTTGAGATGTGGTCACTTGATATTTGGTCAATGGTTGGTCGAGGGTTGATCGGTCGGTATTTGGTCTTTGGTTGGTGTGATTGTTCAGTTGAGGTCGGGTTGAATGTTTGGTTGCTAGCCTGGTCGAGGTCAGGTTAAAAGAGTGATTGATATTTGGTCGAGACAGGGTTGACAGGTTGGTCAAGGCTTGCATGAAGGTTGAATTCCCCCAGCGGTTAGGGAAAATGTTTGATAGATTGGTTGATTTGGGCTTGGTGGTCAGATTGACTGTATTGATTTCGAATAAGGGGGTTAAAGGTGGCAAAGGGACCATAGTCTGGCGTGGAGATCCAGATTTAGGTGATGCAGTTTGAGAAGCATGGGTCGGTGTTAATGATTTGGTGAAGGGGTGGTCAAGAGGGTCTTTGATGAGAAGGGTATCCTTTTTCTAGTGTTGATGAGTGACAACTTTAAGAGCACAACAATGCTCAGTGTCATGTCTCAGAGTGTGGTGATAGTGACAAAATTTAGAGTTGTCGAACCAAGAGGGTCTTGATCCGAGAGTTGATGAGTGAGGGTGGTGTTGAAGGTTTGTTGATAATGTGGTCAAAAAGAAGGGTGTCTTTCTCCAAACAATGGCGAATGACAACCTTGAGGGCACAATAATGCTCAGTGTCATGTCCAGGTGTGCGATGATACGCACAAATCTGAGTGTCGTCAAACTAGGGCGGTTTTGGTTCGAGAGATTGATATGGTCTAAGAGGCAGAAGATTGATGCGAGAGGACTGCAACAAGTGCCGTAATAGGAAGGCGTATGAACTTGCTAATGGGTCTATGTTAGAGGTTGATGACTTTGGTTTGAGAGGCGTAAGAGGCGTTGGTCGATGGTTTAGAGGAGATATATGTCTAAGGGGTTGAGGGAGTAATGGAGGTGACTTGCCTTTGTGAAGTATGGGAGTAGAAAGAACTCCTATTAAAGTGGATGAATGTGGGCCCAAGATTAAAGGTAATGAGGAAGGTGGGGGAGAAGTTCTTTGATATGGTTTAGTGGCCTTCTTTGGTTTGGATTGAGGGCCACCTTTGTGCGAGGCGGGGTTAGATGCGGGTTTGAGTTTAGATATGGATGGAGGTGAGTGAGATGTACCAATTTCAGGCAAAAGGCAAGAGGAAACCGTGACTGGGTCTTCCTCAATCAAAGTGGGTGAAGAGACTGGTTCTTCTTCAGGTGGAGAAGAAATAAGAGAGTGTGGCTCCTCAAGAGGGCAGCAGGCAGGGATGATTTTACCTTCTATTTGTGCTTGAGGAGTAGGCAAGGTAGGGTCTTCGGATGAAGGTAAGGCCAATGGCATTGGTATGGTCGAGGCATCCTCTAGTATAAGAGAGGTAGATGGAGGACTAATAGGAGAAGAAAGTTCTTCATCATGTGATGGAGGAGGTTGGTCAGAGACAAGAGGCAAAATAGTGTTGATTGTGTGAATATTATGATCATGAGAATCATTGGTTATGGTTTGAATGTTGTCTAGAGTAGGAGGATGGTTTGGGAATGGTTGTTTGAAAATATTGATGTGTTGGTTGGGTGGGGAGTTTGGGTTATCTAAAATAAGATCCCCCTTGTCGATCATGTTTTGGATGATGTTCTTGAAAGTTTGGCAATTATCGATATCATGGCCATGGACCTGGTGAAAGTGACAGAAATCAGCCTCCCTATACCATGTAGGGATGGCTTTTGAAGGGTCAAATTGAGGTGGTCAGATTGGAGGGAGATTGAGGACCCCCTGCTTGACAAGTTTTTCCAAAATGGAAGCGTATGATTCTCCAAGCAGAGTGTATGAATGCTGGATGTACCATTGTTGGAATTGTTTGGTGATGCTTAGAGATGTTGAAGGTTGAGAATAATTAGTTGACGTCGAGGATGGTGATCTAATGACCACAGTGTTGGCCACTCTTTTGGATTTGGAGTTGCTAGAAGAAGAAGTTTTGGAAGAAGAATGGTCATTGGTTTTTGCATTGGTATTATGCAATTTGACCTTATCCTCTTCAATGGCGCGGAGTTCAAGCTTTCAAGCCATAGTGAAAGCTTCATCAAAAGTGTGAAATGTCTAAATCCGTAAGGTAGAAGAGATGTACCTAGCACATGCTCGAGAAAAGAGCTCGATGAGCTCAGGTTGAGGTAAGGAGAAGGAGAGCTGGTTAATTAAGCCTCTCCAACGGGTGACAAAATCAACTATTGATTCATCATCGAATTGCCTGATGGAGTAGAGGTCTGTGATTGAGACTTGTTTGGTGATGTTGATAGAAAAATGGTCAAGAAATAATTAGGCAAGTTGAATGAATGAAAAGATAGAATGTCTAGCAAGAGAGCTATACCAGTCAAGGGCAGGGCCAGAAAGGGACATAGGGAACGTGCGCAAAAGTAACGCATCGTCATGCGCTATAAGATAGTAGGCATGTCTAAATGCCTGTAGATGTTGTTGTGGGTCCTCTTTACTCTAGAAGTGTGTAAATTTAGGAAGCTCCCATTGGTTGGGGTATGGTCGGATAGAGACGAAAGGATGGATGGGCTCGTTACAAATTTGCTCATATGAGAGAGCATTGCGTGAACCAGAGATAGAGGTCTCAAGACTGGACATTTTATCCATCGGCATTTTGATGACATCTGCTGATGGATTGATGGATGGGGCACCCTGTAGGTTGTAGGTCACTTGAAAGAGGCTAGAGGAGGCATACGACGTAGTCGGTTGTACCAATAAGGGCGCAATGTATGGATGACTAGTCGTAGGGATAGAAGTGGTGTCCAAAGGTGGTTGAGTCATGAAAGTAGAAGGCATAAGTTGACTAAATATCACCAAAGGTGGTTGCGTGATGGCACTGGTAGAATGAAAGGTTGGCACTCTTGCATATATGGGTGCAAGAGTGTGTGGGGTCGAGACAATCAAGTTCTGGTATGATGTAGAACTTGATTGAATTGCGTGTGGTTGAGAGGGTAATGAAACCCTGACGGAGGTTGGTCTAAAAATAGATGTGGAGGCCAAACTTTGTGTATTGGCCATGGTCGGGTTAACGGTTGAGGCAAAAGGCTAGGTTAAAAAAGGTTGGGTAGCGAATGGTGTTGATATCATCGCCGCTTCACCTGAAAGGTCTCGCATTGGGTTTCTTACGAGATAGTTTTGGAGGGCTGTGACGTTGAGGTCCAAGAATCTTTCAAAATCTTGGTCCCCTTTAGAGATGATGGGAGTTTGAGTTAGGGTCGGTCCTGTAGGAGTTCTTTCAGTCTCTGAGTGGAACTCCATTATAAGACTGGTTATAGATGGTGAAGGTGGAAGCGGTTGTTGTCTAGTGTGGTCAAGAAGAGCCTTAGTTTGACTGCGTGTCAAAACCATTCATGACAAGAAAGGGTCAGGTTTTAGAAAAATGTGTTTTTTAGTCTCAAAAAACCAGAATGAATGTTTAGATAGCAAGAAAGTTAGATTTTAAGCTTGTTGTTTTTGGAAAAAAAGAAAATGGATAGTGACCGACGTCGGTATTAAAACTGATGTCGGTGAAGAAGACTGCCGATGTCGGTCAGATAACCGATGCCGGTGCATAAAAGTTGCCGACGTCGGTTACTGAACCGATGTTGGTTACTGTGTTTTCTAGAAACTCAAAGAAAAATTTTTGGAAATAAAGAAGACGTCCTTAATAGCTCAAAAAAATAGATAAAAATAGAAAATAAGATGATGACGATAGATCTTAGCATTAAATCTCTAGAAATAATTTTATTAGGATCGTGTGGCTTATGCCCTAAAGTGATGTTTGAGGAGGTTGGCTGTTAGAAGGGTCCTAGAATAGGTAATCTACAGATGGTTTTAGGGATGTTTAGGTGCTCAAAAGTTTGTGTTAGGTTCCATACATGGCCTGGTGCTAAAGAGCAAGCTCCCCTCACTTCACGATTCTAGTGGTTAGCTGGTTTCGCTTAGCCAAAATACACTTTCCCTATAGTTTAGACTTTGCCAGAGAACAGAGTGGGCTTTCCCCTTGGTGCTGAAATCTAAGTAGGATCGTCGCTATGGGTAAGGTATCCACTGGGTGATGAAATCCCAGTCGGGCCTTGTCTCAAGTGAGTTTGATGTTTAATTTAGTGCACGTGGTCTGGTTGTGTAACATCAAGTGATCTACGATTTATTCAATATGTTGTTTACTAATTACTAAGTGTGGACTAAGAAATGCAAGAAAGCAGGAAATGGAATGCAATATATTTTAAAGCCCCAAATTGAAATGTTAAGTTGGAATGAAAACAAGTTTGAGAAAGGGTTGAAGAAAATGATTTTTTGTCTAGTCTAGAAATGCAAGAAAAGAAAGAAAAATTTCTTTTTATTCCTGCTTATGATGTCTTTTAGAAAAGAAGAAAGAGGTGAAGAGGAAGAAGCCTAATGCACCTAAATGAACAAAGAGGGAAAGGAACCCGAGGAAGGCCCTAAGGGTCCCACCGGGCATGCCAGAATGTTTCTATTCAAATTTTGCTTTCACATTCAAAGGAGAGAAAATGAGAAACTAAAAGGAATGGTCAAGGCTTGTGTGTACCTGGATGTAGTCTCCGCATCGTAATCTAGACATTGTGAGAACTCCTCTTTGGCTATGGAGGAATGACACCTGCAAAGAAAAGAGACTTAGACAAAAGAGGATGTTAGATAAGGAGATGGTGGGTTGCCAAGCAAAAGCCTGATCCCAGAAGCATGAAGACTTCCTTAAGGGATATCAACCCACTAGTCAAAAAAGAAGGATGTCTGATAAATAATAGAATATAAAAGACTAAAGTGATAAAAGATTGAAATGAAATGGAAGTAGAAACTTACCTAAAAGATGCTATCAGACTAGTCACATTTGCCGGCGTCGGTGGTCCCACCGGTGTCGATTGGTCAAGGTGCCGACGTCGGTTAGGCTACCGACGTTGGTTGGGGTAGTGGCCGGCGTCGGTCAGGGCAGTAAGCTTGGATGAGGTCTGGTTGGCTCTGTGGTCCATGGACAGGGTTTGGTCAGGGTTTTGGTCTATGGATAAGGCCAAGGAAGGGTCTGGGTTTGTTTGAGTGGTCTGAGACAAAGTTTTGGGCTTGGTTGAATGGTCTGGGGTCTGGGTCTGAGAGTCTGGTTGAATAGGCAGAGTGTATGGTCTGACAAAGCACAGAGGCAATAGGGAGATGGAGAAGTAAAGATTTAGGTATGGCTTGGTTAACAGTCTAGTTTGGGGAGAGGGAGTGCTGAATCTAATTCATAATACATAAACGCAAATGACTAGAAAACACAAAGAAAACACAGACAATACATTTACCTGTGCCTTGTTGAAGGTGTGCTACTGATGATTCTCGTTCTTGCTATTGATGTAACTTATGTGGAGAACCCTGAAGCTATTGCTACACCTGAGGGAGAGAGTGAGAGGCTTGGCTGAGAGATTGGCAGAATGGTGGATGGTCAAAGACACTAGATTCCAGATTCGTGATTAGCTCCCGAGATCTAGACTTTGATTCGTGATTTTGATTAGAAATTGTGATTAGCCAGAAAGAGGTCAGAATGGTGGTTTAAGTAAACTGACGTCAATGATCCCACCGGCATCGGCTGACAGTTGACCGACGTCAGTGGGTGAAAAACACGTAAAATGGCTAACAAGCCCATTCTACATCTGCCAAGTGCATAATCGGTTGGAGATATGTCGAAGGTAAGGATAAATACGCACGAGAGTTGGTTAGGCAGTTGGAGAGGAGTAAGAATAGGTCTTGGGTGAGTCATAGGATGGGAAATGGTCTAAGGCGAGGTGTCATGGGTGAGGTGTCATGGGTGAGGTGTCATGGGTAAGGTGTCAAAGGAGGGGGGTTTAATTCAAAATAAGTTAATTATTTTAAATTAGTAATTGTATAGGTTAAGAATGGACCAAGGTGGAGAAATAAACAAAGGTTAGACATGATTTCGGTGTCTACAATTTTATTTATTTATAAGTAAAGGAATGAGAAAAATTTCCTAGTGCCAAGTAATTTTCCATGTTTACAAACCATGAGGAATGTGTAGATATAAAAAACATTTGCTCATCTAGAAAAGAATCCTCCACAAGTTCATCTTCATCTATAGTGATCAATCTAGACAAAAAGTCATTAAAAACATTATACTTCATTGTTTTTTTTATGATGATGATGTCAAATTATTAAAACAATATTGGCTATCTAATAATTCTCCCACCTACTATTGATTTATTCATTAATTACTTAATAGCTAAATGATCTATATAAATAAACACATGATGACTAGTAATGTAATGCCTAACCTTCTTTATAACATAGACACCATTAATCAATTATTTTTATATGGTAGCATATTTTTTCTCTATGGGATTAATATTCTTACCAATATAATAAATGTCATACATTTTTCTGTCCTCATCTCTTTATCCTAAAATTGCTCATATTACATTATTAGAAGCATCAATATAGATATGAAAAGGATTTTCCTAATTAGGTCCTTTCAAGATTGGATTAGTTATCAGTTTTTTATTTAATGTTTCAAAATATTCATGACACTTATCATTCCATACAAATTCACTAACTTTTTTTAGCAAAGAAAACATAGGTGCAACTATCTTGCTAAAGTCTTCAATAAATCTTCATAATATCCTACATGATTGAGAAAACTTTTAAAATTTGTTTGTGTTTGAGTAATAGGGAGATTTAAAATTACCTTAATATTTTTAGGATATTATTTTATTCCTTGATAAGATATATGATGTCCTAATACTATCCATTTATTAGCCATTATGATACACTTCTCATGACTCAAAGATACTTGGTTTTCCTCACATCTAGTAAAACATTTATCCAAATTATGCAAAGTTTAATCAAATGTAGTTCTATGGACAGTGAAATCATCAATGTTTACTTCCACATAATAATTTGTAATATCAGAAAAGAAAGTTAAAATTACTCTTTGAAAGGTAATAGGTATAGTACATAATCCAAAAGGAAGGACTGTATAAGCAAATGTTCCCTAGGGTTAGGTAAATGCAATTTCATCTTGATTTTTAGGTGATATTTTGATTTGATTGTATTTTTGGAATCCATATAAGAAATAAAAATACTACTTTCCTACCAAATTATCCAAAACTTGATCAATAAAAGGCAAGGGAAAGTAGTCTCTCATAGTGACTTTATTCAGTTCTCTATAGTCTACACAAACTTTCCATTTTCCATTATTTTTACACATAATAACCAAAGGTAAAACCCATTAACTATAAGATATGGGATAAATGAAGCCAAATTGCAATATTTTTTCTATTTTCTTCTTTACAATTTCTTTCAAGGCTGGTTTAATTCTCTGTTGTGGTTGTATGATTGGTCTAACATCTCAGTGTAGATGTGATGTGTAAAGACACTAGGATTTATTCATTTCATATCACTATAATCACAAGTAAAGGATTTGATGTGTTGTATCAATACATCAAAAAAAATTCTTTCCTATTGGTTAATTAATCAACTGCTAATATTCAATAGTTTACCAAGTTGGATTGTAATCTCTTTAGTTCCTGGAACAATGGAATTTAACTATTTGTATTCACTCATGAAGGAATCAATAGACATGTTTGTGGTAGTAACATGTGAAGTGTAGATACATCCTTGTAAAATGTGTTACTTATGAAGAGCATATTGATTAATGAACAATGAAAATCATGTAAAAATCAAATATTCTTGTTTTGATCCTAGTCAACTATGGCTTGTTCGATGTCTTGTGGAATAGATAACATGTTTTAGGAACTTATACCATTGTCTTAATTCTCAGTAGTAGATTTATATCCTTCCCATTCATAATTTTTCATCTTTGAAGCTAAAATTTCAATCTTTAGAGCTAAGCTACTAGTCTTTGGAGCTAGGTTTTTAGATATTAGAGAAAAACTATTAGACTTCATAACAAAACTATTGGACATTAGAGATAAGATTTCTTGTTCCAAATATTCTATTATTTATTTTTCAAACTTTTTGATGTGTTATTTTATGGTAACCATGGCTAAGGAGGACACACTAGTTTATTGTTATTTAGGTTGATCCACCCATATCTATTCAGATTGACCCCTTGATGGTTGAGCAAGAGGATAGAGAGATATCTATTTAATGTGAATTCCATTAGAAATGGTTATGTTTCTAGATTTGTATTCAATTCATGCTACAACTGTAGCTAACTAATGTATACAAAAAATACATAGGATATTCTTAGGATCTATGGTGAATGACACATTTTTAATGGTTCCTTTAGGTGCAATAATTGATTGATCTACTATTTGCAAGATTGTAGTGGTAGGATGAAGCCCTGTGAGAGATAAAGACTCTATTGTGTTGACAATAATTATGTTTATGGAATCACATTTGGAATAAACTTATTCCCAATTTTCACATTCATCACAAGACTATTAGGATCTCCATATTTAGGAACAAGTATATTTCCTACTAGTAAATCAAGAACTTTTTTGATAGCCTAAATTATTTTAAGATATTATTTCTTCCTTCCTAGTGATTTGATACATAATCCTTTAATGATTTTATTAAACTAAAGAGTATCCTTAATGGTTCTTAATAGCAAAACTTATATCTTCATCTCTTTTAATCTATATATCAATTCAGAATCTTCCTTAGGTTTTTCTTCCTTAAGTCTCTCAGGAAATGGAACAATAGGGGTATCTTTAATTGTGGTTGGTGTGGTTATGTCTTCTACCTTGTCTTCATTTGGTTCTTAAACTATAGGTGACTCAAGAGTGTTTTCATCATTGGGAATTTCATTTATGATAATGGATGAATCTCCTACTACCTTTCCTAATCTGAGCTAAACATTATTACACTTAAATGAACCACTTGTAACATTACTTACTTGATCAAATCCATAAATAAGTGTATTTTGTCTATTTTATAATTTTCCATTGGCTGGGATGGTAACTATGGTTGGTATGGTAACTATGGTTGGTTAACCTACTACTCAATTGGTGGTGGTTGAGGTTATGAAGGCATCAAGTCTTGCTATGAAGGAGACCTTAATTATGTTTGATATTATTGATTTAACCATTGAGGTGGTGACTATTGTCCCTAATGTGGTTGTTGGTTTTATTGTTTTGCCCAAGGTTGTGAAGGATTTTTAAGCATTTACCAAAAAAAAAATTTCCATTCTTAAGTACCCCATGGTTTTAGTTATGATAGTCCCCACATTGGTTGTGTGACTTGTCCAACCCATGATACCATCCAAGGATTAGGATAAAATCTTAGACCAAATTGATTTTGAGGTTGGGAGTACTAGTTTCCTTATCTTTGGATAAATTTCACTTCCTAAACTATATGTACTTATTTTTTTACTTGGTTTCTCATAGTAGGAAGATGCTTCTAATTCTTGGTGTCATGGTCTAAGTCAAAAATACCACATACCACTATTTTATCTAAAGGGCAATCTTTTACTGCATGTTTGAGTCTACATCTAGGACAATATATTGAAAAGAATTTAGTGTTGGTGGCATTGGTTTTTTATTTGAGTCCATCTAATGTGGATTTCAATTTTATTATAATATAGGTTTTGAAATTAGTAAATTCTTCCATTAATTGGCCAACTTCAGGTGTTTTTCCTAACTTTGATTTTCTTATGCTAGGTCTTATCCTGGAGTAGTTAATACACAATGTTAAAATCTGATGAAAGTTTAACTTGTCAATGTCCCCCTTTCCCATTAGGTTGAAAGCATCATGTGCATCATCATCTAGGCCTTTAATAAATACTATCTTGATGACGTCCTCAATGAATTAGTAACCACTCCATTTATGAGTAAATATAAACCTATCAAGGTAATATACTAAGGTTTCATCTTCATTTTGTTTGATCCTAAAAAAGTCCTCTTTACATTCTCTAACTCTACAATAATCCTAATATTTATCAATAAATGAATCTTACATTTCATCCCAAGTGCTTATGAAATTACCCTCAAGGCCCATGAACCATCTCATGTTTGAATCCTTAAGTGTAGATGGGAATAACTTCAACTTTTGATTATCTATGACATAGTCATATGTTTGGTAGAGAACTTGAAATTCAAAGAGCAACTGATTGGATCCACTGAGGATTTACCTCTAAAAGTAGGTAAAATAGATGGTGAGATATTTTTCGTGGAAGTTATATCATCAAAACCTAAGATGATTGGATAGGAAAAAGTTTTATCCTATTTAGGCTATCAATCATGGTTTTATACATGTGCACGATCATCTCCCATATTTTCTTCCCAACTTTGGTTATCAATCCAAACTAAATTCTCTTTTTGGGTGCTCAACCTATGGTCTACCTCAGGAGGAGAATCTTATTTGGTGATCAAATATTCTTCTTGTAGAGTTTGTGGATCAAATCTAATTACTTTAGAAAGGGTATTTTTAAGATCAATTCTTCCTATAAGGGAAGATGTCCTAAATAGTATTCTTCTTATAGGATCTATTTATTAGGATGAACCTTTTTTAGGGATGAGTTAGAGAAAGTTTGTATATATATTTTAATTTCCCTTCTTTCAATTCTTGATCTTTCTAGAAAGGATAAGATCCTCTCTTATTCTTGTTTTATTTGGGATCCATTAGAGATAAACCATGTTTGAGAATATCTAGGGTGGTTCATAAATCTAAAGAGTCCTAAATTATTTTTGTGTTTTTGGGGTATATGCATGTTTTAAAATTTTCCATGTGTAAATCTAATACATGATCTTACTAACATTTATTGACTAAGAAGGTCCTTAGTAATGGTGCCAAAAATGATAGGCTATAATTATACCTCTCATTTAACAAATCAATACATTGGTGTAATTTTCCACTAGGTCTAGTGTCTAAGGCTATTTCGAATGAGAGTATTGGATATTTGAGTTTATAGTTCAATGTTTGGGGGGTTTGCTCTACTATAATGTCTAAATCCAAAGGATAACAAACAAGACTCTAACTATATATTGTATAAAAGTAAATATAGAAGGTTTGCTAACTGAAGATCTCTTATGGCATTTTTCTATTAAAAAGATTCTTTAGTTCACACCATCAACAACTAGACATCAAACATTTGGCATAAGAAATTATGGTGTCCTCACTCAACTTACGTAGTTTGGTAGAATAGTGTGATATTTTAGAATGTGAAAATGTTTTCTATTATCACTTAAAATACTCCTATAAAATTCTAAATATGGAGATTAATTAAAAAACTTTACTTCTTATGAAATTGAAAAACACACTCTGTATAAAGAAAACTTGCTTGCATTAAATTGAAACAACCTATTGCATTTAGTAGAAACACACTTACATTAAAAGGAAATTCACACTTTACCTTGAAAAGGAGATCACACTTACATTAGAAATGGAAATCACACTTGTATTTAAAAGGGATATCACACTTTACATCAAAATGGAAAACCTAAATTAAATAAATACACTTTTAAAATATAGATTAAAAATACCAATTTGTCCTGATCTTTATGGGCCCTTGCTCCTTCCTTAAAATAAGAACAAATTTTACTCAGTAATGAAAAAGAATGTTTAATTTTATTTCATTATCAAATAAACATATATAAATATGTGAAATTACACTTGAATGCTTCTTCTAGTTTCTGATCACTATCGGTTGACTAACAATCTGGAATGAGGAGACATGTATTGAAAACACATCTCAATAACTATTCATAGAATTAAAAAAATGATGATCTAAAGAAAAAAATCCACTTATTAAAAATAAAATATATAGGAATAATATACCACACTTATAGGGATATGTTGGAACTGACTCAACTAATAATATATGTAAAATAACTAACATAGATCTAAAAATATTATATCTGGATCATTTTAGACCATTACTATGAATAGTAAAGTCTAAAATAAATTATATAAATATGGATGTTAGAGAGTTTTCAATGTTTTCATGGTGATTACATAGAGGTATCCTAATGATTTGATGAAGTTTAGGTATCCTAATGAGTGGATGAAGTTCCTTGATAATCTAAGTGATAATGGCAAAGTGTGTAATGTGTATGTCCTAATATGCTTGAAGGAGGCTTAGTTGATCTTCAGTTTTGGCATGGTTAAAGATGTTCAGGGATGAGTATGGTGATTTGATCATGTGAAATGGGTCATATCAAAATTTAATAATATTTTGAGTGCTTGTGTTTATAATTGCAATTCATGTGGTAGTCTATAGTTTTCATCTAGACATTTTGGGTCCAATGGTAGAAAATCTAAGTAGGTAGTTTGTTGACATCACCATTTCCATGTGTGGATGAGTCAAGGGGATTTGGTTATCTGGTTTTGATCACATTTTTACCTATATCTTATACACTAAATCTTAGTTCATGAAACTAATCATAACAAAATATATGCAAGTGCAAAGTTGGGCTCCCAAGTAGTTTGACAATGTTTTCCCATAGAGAAATTTATATGAGGTAAGAAACAGCTGAGTAAGTAGGTTGGTGATGGTATATCTCACACATTTTTATGTTTCAAGATAATTTAATCATATGGGTTTATTCAATTTTTTTCTTATTTGATATTCACTAAATTTTAGGTCATGTGATAAAGTGCATCAAAAGTTATGCATGTGCAAAGTTAGCCTTCCAGGTAATTCTTGACATAGTTGAATTTGTGGTAGAAAGAAATTTGAGTGAGAATATTAATGGAGTTATGTCTCAAACATGAGAATGTTTCAAGATTAATTTTACACATGGTTAGATTCTCCTATGTGAGGAGACCATATGGTCCACATTTTATGTCATGCATATAAGCATATCAAAAGTTAATGGGGTTCAAATTTGGACTTTTGAGAAGATAAGAAATGGTCCCCATACTTAGTCATTTTTGCATGATGTTAAATATCAGGACCATATAGAGATCCAATGATTCATAGGAATTCATACATCTAGATCTAAGGTGCATAGTAAGTCAAATGGGTCAAAGTTTTTGTTTTTAATGAATTTAAATATCAATTTCCTTACAAAAGGATCAATGGACCATGTTTATTCTAAGATATCAGGATGTCATCAGATGGTGCTATGTTTGATGCTTAATATTGAGTATAAATAAATATAGAGATTCTTCTAAGGATAAATAATGAGCACATTTTCATACTAATCAAAATTAATGGTGCATATTAAAGTCAAGAGATTAAAGTGATAGTTGTTTAGCATTATTAAAGCAAGGAAAATCTTGTAGAGATTGGCAGTACGTGTTGAGTCAATATTTTAAGATTACACAAGATGAGGTCAACTATTTTAAGTTCAAAATTTGAGCATTGGTGCACTATGAGTTAAATTTTGAAGAATATCAATGGTTTGCATTTAATCTGAAGACATGAGAACATGATATGTGATCAAATTAAACGAGATTTAACTATGACCATTTGAATTCATATATTTGATTTTGTTTATATTAGAGATTGATTTATAATATAAGCATTATAGGTACAAAAAATTTACATAATATCAAGTGAAAAAAGTAGCAGTGGGGCATCCCCCACCCATAATACTAATAATCAATAATCTAATATAAAAATGGCTCTAAACAAGCATCCCCCAAAAAGAAAATGAACAATACCAAAGGAAAAGGTTCCAACCAGAAAACCAATAAAAAAACCAACGATATCTAATGACAATGGTGCCAAATAAGCAACCAAATGAATAACACCAATCACATCAATTCAATGAAATCAAACACAAGATAAATAGAGGCCACCCCATAAGTGGAAAAATCATAGAAATGGGTATAGTACCCTACTGTAAGTAGTGCCTTCCCTATCATCACCACCACCTGAACTAGTCAAAGCATGTCCCTCTGAAGAGCTACTGTCACTAACATTTTGAATGTACTTATATCCTAGGATTAACTTGTCTAGGTAATGATCAACTTTATCCCAAATTCCTTTCATATTATTATACCTTACATAATTGAGGGCATATTCCATATCTGTAGATCCCTCACCTTTGATTAGCTTATTTATTTTTCCTAAGAAGGTGTTTCTGTTCTCATCAATCTGTTGCCAAAATTCATCTTACTCTCCATGTGTTAAGACATCTGAACAAGGACTCCATGATGAAATACCTACCATTAAATTTTCATCCCTTATTTTTAGACAAATGTTTATGTCAAATGAGGTGAAGGATTCACTAACCTCCTTGATAATGTAACTACCCTGATCCTCATTACATAAATCTTGAAGAGTACTCTCATTTTTAGCCACCCACTCACCAATACCATTACTATTTGACTCGATCAAGGTGATCCATTCCTTCACTATATTATCAACCTAGTTGAAATAGGTATCTTTGATGTATTCCCATTCAAATTCAAAATTATTTACCTCCACTCCTATCAGGTGAGACACAACCCAATCTAGATGTGGGCTCAATCGAGGATATCCTCCTGAGTTGAGAAAATAGTTCGACATCACCTTGAGCAACCCTATCCTTAGAAACTTTTCAAGTTGATCCTATGGAATCTTCAAATGAATAAAAATATGCAAGGGTAGAAAATGAAGAATGAGTTCAATTATGAAGTTAGTATGTATTATAGCCTTACCTTGAAATACCTCTAGGTTCCTTTGTTTCCACAAAAACTAAAGAACTTCAATAGAGAAAACAAGCTAGAATTTGTGAAAAAAAGGATGTAATTTAATTTTAAAACAAGCATAACCAAAATAAATATTCAACCATCCAAGATCATATCAAAAAACAAAATTTTAAGGTTTAAGACATTTTTACCTTGGTATAGCAGCAAATGGGTAGGAATAAAACACATGCTCAATAGATTCAACATCACTATAGAAGGCACAAAGAGGATTAACAAGCCCACAATTATTCAAAAAAACACCCACACCTAGTTTTTTAAACATTAATAGCCAATAAAAACAAAACTTCTTGGGTTTAAGACAAGAGGCCTAGATTACTACAAAACTAAAAGACCAAGCATGCAAGGGATAAAACACAGACTAAATATGATTGAGGGTAAGGTAGGGGCATTAGAAAAGGAAAGTTTCTTGTAAAGAATCTGAATTTAATATTCACATAGAGGTAGGACTTTTTTCCACTTCACACTTCACACTTCCCCATAACTCATCCTCATCTTCCATAAACACCATATTATTATTCCCTTTGAAAGCTATTTGGAGCAAGGTGAATATTTTATGTTGAGAATATGAGAGATAAAACCTATCTTTAAGTTTTAAGCATGAAGCCCAACCCCCATAGAGGTGGATATCCTTGAATATTCTCAACCCTTTATGTACCAATCATGGGTAGAGCATCCCCTATTAAGGGCCAATAGAGTCCTATTGACACACAAGTTCCACCAAATAGACCTATAGCCTTGACATGTAGTCCCATACCAGTTGAAGATCTATTTTTTAGCTATGAAACACTTGGTTGAATCCCATAAAGACCAAATGAACATAAAAATAGGATAGCTAACAACTTTGGCAATGAAAGGACCTACAAGCAGATCAACAATATTTAGTTGTTTCCAATTTGGTTTCCCTTTTGGAAAGCCTCTCATGATGTTATGCCTAACTAATAATTTTCAGGGCTCATTTTCGATAGAGGCTCTAAAAATCCATTTAACAACCAAGGTTATCCCTTACAACCAAATATCCTTTAATCCTAACCCACCAATGCTCTTGGGTTTCTAGCAGAATTATCATGATATTGTATGCCTTTTCTTACCCAATTTTCCATCAAACCAAAGGAAGTCCCTTATAATCCTGTGAAGCATGTTGACTTGTGTTTTACCAAATAACCATCTAGAGTCATAATATATGTTTTTTGAATAGAGAACTTTATGGAAAATTTGGATCCTACTTGGAAGTTGTAGCAAATAACCCTACCATTTTCAAATTATCTTATTGATTTTTGTAAAGACCTAGTCCCATATATTTTGAAGGATGGGGTTAGGGAAAATAGAATCCCTAAATATCTAACCATATCATTTAGTCCTTTCCATTTCCATACAAAAACTAAAAAACTAGTTAGGTGGCTAATCATTCCACCCTATAACATGTGTTTTAAGCATTGTAGCTTTAGATCCCAAGGTAGAACAATAGATATTAATCTTATTTATAACTTGTTCTAAATTAGTTTACTCCAAGGTAACAAATATTGATGTATCATTAGCAAAGATGAAATCAAGAAGAGATTAATTATTTGAGAGTGAGATACATTTGACCAACATTCCAATTTATAAAGACCTAAGAAGTTAATGTAGTGCCTATTTAGCTAAGCTAAAGAGTGACGAGGCAATCGAACATCCTTGTCTTAAGGAGCATTGAAACATAATGGAGTATTTCAATTCACCTTTGAGTTCATAACAACTAAATCATCCTTGAAGAGTACATTGACCATTCTATATAATATATCTTGAAATCTAAAATGTCACAACATTCTCTCAATGAATGGCCACTCAATTCTATCATAGGCTTTCTCAAAATCAATCAAGATCATTCCAACATCTTGGTTCAAATCTCTTTCCCAATACATACATTCCTAGCTAGTGATTAGACTATCCAAAATGTATTTCCCTTCCACAAATCTAGTCTATGTCTCTAAGATAATAAAGGGTAAAAGTGAGGATACTCTCCTTGTAAGGATTTTTGACAAAATCTTGTAGGAGACATTATGGAGGGTAATTGGTCTCTAATTCTTGATATATGATGGATTGCAATCCTTTAGTATAAGGTTGATCACCCCACTATTTATGTTTAATCCAAGTGTGTTAGAGGAAATTACCTCATTAGAAATCTCCAAATAGTCTACGGCAATCAATTCCTTATTGACTTTATAGAATTCCACTAGGAAGCCATCCAACCCAAGTGTCTTATCATCTTTTAATGAGTAAATTATGTTTTTGACCTCATCAAGTGAGATGACAGCCTCCAAAAAAGAGGCCTGAGTCTAAGAAACCTTCCTAGGAATGCACACCTCACATAATGCTCTATTTTTTTCAATATATTCACTTGACCCATCATAATGGAAAAGTTTAGAATAAAACTCAAAGAAGGCTTCTTTTATAATAGTAATATCTTACACAGTTCGTCTAGAAAAAGTAAAAGGTAACACAATCTCTACATTAGAATTCATAATCATATCAATCATGAGTGATTATGTGATCAAATATAATCTATCCAACCTTGAATATTTCCTCCCATTACTACTCTTATTATTTCACCAAGTGTACTAGATACCTCTACTAAGGCTCTTGCCCTTCAAGAGAAGATCTTCAATTCTATGAATTCTTTTGAACTTAGACCAGAAGAAAAGCTCATTTAATTTCCATGAAATATGGTCCCTTAAATTATTGTCCTCTTTATCATCCACCATTTTTAAAGTTTCCTTCAAATATCCAAGGGACATTTTCAAGATTAATAGATAGCCAATTCCATAGGTCAGAATGCTCTCTGTAGCCATTAGGGGCATATATGCTTCACAAGATAAATGTTTTATTTTGATATTATATAAAACACCAAACCAATATATTTAATAAATAAATACCATGGAAAAAAATTTAGTCATTCCATGAAGGACTAATTAGGATATAAGTCCCCCCCCTTTGAATTTAATAAAGGAAAGACCAGTGTTTAGTTTTTGGGCCATATATTTTGATATAGGCAAAATTTTCCCATGGTATAAAGAGTAAATTTTTAGATGAATCCAAGTTGAATATTTAAATATATATTTTAAGATATTAAATTGAGTATAATAAAATTTATGAACATTAAAATTTTATTGTGTATTCCACATTTATCTGTTAAGAACCCAAGAAGGGTGTTTGAGATTGTGTTGATGTTGTCTTGATGTCTCATGATGAATTAGATATTTTTGAGTGTTTTATACTCCATGAAGACCATATATGTTCATTTTAAAGGTTTTAACAATCATACGTAGTATGAATAAGGGGTTATAAGTTGAGTGTGTTTTTATTCATAATCACTTTATGTATAAAGAAGTGTTTGAGCTAATTGTGCTTAAGTAGAAGGGTACTATGATGGTTTTGGGAACTTAAGGGGTACCTATAGATAATTTTTCATGGTTTCATGAGTTTTAAATTGTTCCTATGTTCTTATATTACTCAGATAAGTGTCAAAGAGGTGAATGGGTCATCATAGGACCTACAAGTGACTTAAGCTTATTTGAAAGAGAGTTATGATTAAGTTTGACCCATGTAAGATTACTTAAGGGTGATGGAATATATTATGGAAAACAAGGAAATATTTTGGACTTGATAATTCATGAATTCTCTATAAATAGTGAAACCAAATATGTTGGTTTCTAGACTTGTGAGATTAAAAAAAAGCTTGTGTAAGAAGACTCTGGTAAGGGAAAAGGAGAGTAAGTGTGCCATGTGGATGGGTTGACATGTATATTAGATTGAGAAATGAGTGTATGAAATTTAATTCATAATTATATTATTAGGATAGTGCTCTTATATTTTTAAGATGTGCAAAGAAGTCTGAGTGTGTATATGAGGATAGTTTGAGTGAAGGAGAGAAATTGTGACCTATCTATGTGAGAGGCCTATATGAGATAGAGAGGAATTTTATGTATGGGTTAGAAAATAATATATCCATAATAAATTATTGAATACATTAATTTTAATTTGGAGGTGTTCACTTCAAAGGATGGTCTAAAGGACTTGATCTTCCTTAGGGGTAGTTTCTTCTTGTAAAATAGGTGTTTTATTAAAGGCCTTAGGTGAGAAAAACTTGATTACTATTTTTTTATTAATATCTTATAAGATAATTAGTCCATGTGTTTTAATCTTGAGAGTGGGTTTTATTACCCATGAGGTTTTCCCACAAAAACTACATGTTATGTGTATGATCTTCTGTATGCATGAAATGAATGAGCTCTCTTGTTAATGTTCCTTGATCAAGTTGATATATGTTGATTGTTTAATATTTTGAGAGGATTGAAATTAAAATATATAGGATCACTAATTCACCTCCCCCGCTCTTAGTTATTTTACCTATAATAATTGGTATTAGAGCAAGTCCTTTGGTAAAAGATTAATAGCTTAAAGGTGATCCAAGGTACAATATGACTAGTCATCAAGGAGGTTTACTTACTAAGAAATCACTAATGTTCAATGGATCCAATTATGAATTTTGGAGTGCAAAGATGAGGACATACATTATGTCCCTAAGGTTTGATGTATGTAAATATGTTGTGGATGGTTATTTTATTCTTACTACTCCTCTACCTAGTGTTATAGATAAGAAGCTCTTTAAGAATAATTCTAAGGTAATGAATGCCATCCATTATGGTCTTAAAAAGACTGAGTTCACCAAGGTAATCCATTATAAGTCTACTAAAGAGATATGGGACAAAATACACATCATTTATGAAGGATATTCAAAGGTAAATCTTGCTAATTTGTATACTCATAGAAGGTAATCTGATAGTCTCAAGATGAAGGAAGAAGATTATGTGGCCACCTTTATATAGAGAGTTGATGAGATTGTGAACACCTTCAGAGGTCATGCAGAAAACCTTGAAGAGGCTATTATAGTTCAAAAATTATTAAGGTTTATATCCCTCAAGTTTGATCCAAATGTATCTACTATAGAAGAAAGCCATGATCTTACTCAGTTGAAGATGGATCAATTACATGGAGCCCTTACTACATATGAGATGAAGAACAATGATTATATACCACAAAAGAAGGAAGTAGCATTCAAGATAGATATGAAGCCAAAGAAGAAGTTCTAAGGTAAGAAAGCCAAGGAGGATGACATTTTTGATATAGATGAGGATGAATTAATTGCTTTGATTTTAAGGAAATTGAAAATAGGCTCAAGAAAGTATAAGGGTAAACTACAACTCAAATGCTTCAATTATGGAGAGGTAGGACATTTTACTAATAAGTGCTCTCATAAGTTTAAGAAGGATGATGATGAAGAGAATGATCAAGGTCATGATGAAAACAATAGATAATTCAAGTCTAATAAAAGCAAAAAGGGATTCAAAAGGTTTGAAAATAAGAAGAAGTACTTCAAGGATAAGAAGAGTCTCTACACCAAAGAAGATTATAGATCATCAAATGAGAGTGAATTCAGTTACTCAGAGTATGATCATGAAGTTGATGGTCCTATTGATGATGAAGATCTATTCATGTCTAAGGAAAGTAGTTTATCACATGAAAAGGAGACTACTTGGAGTGATTCAGATGATGATGAAGATGAGGTGGCCTATGAGATTTAATTGATGAATACCCTTGAAGAACTAAATATTGAGAATAAGATTAACAAGAAGATGAAGTCACAAATCAAGGACTATGAGGAGAAATTTAGTGTGTTTAAGGCAAGAATGGTTGAAGACTCTAGAGATTAGTGTTGTCATGTTTCTTAATTCTAAGTTGAAATCTATATATGGAAGTCTAAGAGCCAAAGAATAAGAATGCTCAAGGTATGATTTTGAGATTGTATCTTTGAAAGATGAGTTAGAGAAATATTCAAGCAAGTTTAAATCATTTGTCAAGTTTGGAAAAAGTTATAATAATCTGGATGATCTCCTAAAGAGTTAAAAGTCATCTAGTAACAAATCTAGATTTGGTTTTAATGAAGATCCCAAAGTTACTTCTCAAGTTGACATGAATGTCAATAAGAGCAAGGTGGATCAATATTTGAAGAAAAATCATTAGGTAAGGATTAAAGGTTCTATAAGAATTAATACAAATCAAATCAGACAACCAAATGCCATGAGGTATGCAAATTTCAATAGTTACTGATATACTTGTAATCAGTTTTGGCATAGAGCTAGAGAATTTAGAAGACTTATTAGAGATGAGTTTGTATGGAACTATGAATAAAATAATCAATCAAGTGGTGTGAAAAAGGTTGAGTGTTTCAATTTTCATAATGTGGGACACTTTTCAAAACATTGTCCATTTAAAGTAAGACAAGCTAATTTTCCATCAAGAAGTATTATTTTCTATGACTATGAAAAGATTGGTCACATTGCTAGATTCTGAAAGCAATGGTCTACAAATTAGAATAGGTTCAATTAATCTCAAATAGTGTAAGGAAGAAGGAAATTTAAATTATGGAAAACAAATGTGGTATGTTTATGATGATACTATAGGACCAATTAATTTTTTTGCTATAGTGGAGAATGCTACAGAAGGAGAAAAGTGATAAGGGCTCTTATTGTTTGCTCATGTTGAAAATGAAGAGACCAAGCTCAATGAGAAGACCAAGGTATTGATTGAGGCTAGTTTTAAGGTAATTATGGATCCAAGTGAATATCCTACCATTATTTAGTATGTATCATACATAAAACATCAATTGTCAGTGATTAGTGGTGAGTTTCCAAGCTATAAGGAAGATTTTATAGATGATAAGGTATGTCAAGAATCTATGTTATCTCCATATATTTCAATCCAATCATAGAGAAAAATATTATATTAGTTGATCATGTTGATTACATTAATCCTAAGAATAAGAAGAATAATTACAAGTATCATATGTCGAAGGAGGAGAAGGAATATGAGGAGCTATAGGAAACTCCTAATTTTACATTGTTCTAGGACATTATGAAGTAGGATGTCTTTATTTATACTTATTAAGAGACTCCTTTTAGTGGATAATCAAGTGTTGATGTGGTGTTATTCATATGGACCTAAAAGGATATATATGAGTGTTCTCAGTTGGATTAGGTATGTCCAAGTGGAAGATATGTTGTGGTGATGTCATAGCTATATATGTTTAGTTTATAGGGTTAGATTGAATGTTTTCAAGTGAAAAAAGAGGATTTGTGTTCTATAAAGATGATATTTTTGCATAGAAAGGTATATTTACCTTATTATATCATTCTCCAAGTACTTTTTTGGTTTGAAGGTATGTTCAAGTCAAATAGGAGATTTTTATTTGCTTTCAAATTTCCCAATTTATGCTTAAGAGTATGCAGGCCCTAAAATGGGTCATAAGATGTATGGGTTCCCAAAGATGTGGAAGCTCAAATCTTGGTATATAAGTTTTTAATGGTTATCTCTAGGTGTACAAGATGTTTTAGAGGTGGACGTTAACCATAAATATATTTTTTGGCTCTATTTGTTTTAAGATTCTATGGTTTTGAACTATGCTATAAAAATGGTTTGCCTTATGATTTGAATTTTGAGGCTTATTAATAAGTTTAATGGACCCAATGGGTTTTAAAATCAGGCTTCATATAAATTTGAAGGTTTTTGGTTCTCTAGTTATTCAAGTTTTTGTTAAAATAGAGGCCTAATTGGCAAGTTAGTTTATGAAGTATGTTGCATAGGATGAGCTAGGTGATACAAATTGGTGTGATTGAGGTTGAATATGAGAGTGATCCAAATATGAAGTTTAAAGTCTTGAATATGTGTCTACTAAAATTTGTGGGCTCTGCAAGTTCTAGGTAGGGCTACAAAGAGTCTAGACATGCCTAATATGAATATTTGATGTTTTTGTTCAGTTTATCCAAAATAGAAAGGTATGATTATTTTGAGTTGATTTCTTAGGTTGGCTTATCAAACTTTTCATATTTTTTAAGTGGCATAAAGTTCCATTTATGGTCCCTAAAGTGGCTTGAGAGAAGAGGCTAGTAAGTTTGTATGGTGGTTCTTCATGGTGTGTGGAGATCTAAAGATGCTCAAGAGGTGAAATGGATCACAAATATTATGTGGATTCATTCTTATATGTTTCTTGGTAAGTTTTATAATATTTCAATACTTTTGTGTGTTCTTATTTTATTAGTTTTAGTTCTTGGTTGAAGTGAGCATTGGCATGGAGCAAGAGGAAGTTGTCAAAGAAAGAAGATGTAGGCTCAAGGTAAGGGGGAGTTTTTATCATATTTCTTAGATGATCCTCTCATATTGGTAGTATTTTTAGGTCCTAAGGAATATTTTTTTCCCACTTTGTCATTATGTTAAAGGGGGAGAAAGTTCCTATTATGGGAGTGATTAAAAATAGATAAGGAAGATGAGTTGTATATTACTATATTGATGGGTGTTGACATTAATGACAATGGCAAAGATTATTGGAGAGTTAAATGATGTCATCATGATGTCATGGATGTGTCTTGGTGAGTGGATGAATTACATTTATATTCTAATTGATAATGACAAAGTGTGCAATGTGTTTGTCTTAGTATGCTTGAAGGAGGCTTGGTTGATCTTCAATTTTGGCATGGTTAGATATGTTCAGGGATAAGTATGGTGATTTGATCATATGTAATATTTATTATCAAAATTTAATAATGATTTTATTGATTGTGTACATAATTAAAATTCAACTAGTAGTCCATAGTTTTCATCTAGACATTTTGGGTCCAGTGGTAGAAAATTTGAGTAGGCAATTTGTTGACATCACCATTGCTACATGTAGATGAGTCAAGGGGAGTTCATCATATGGTCGTGATAAAAAAATTTCCTAGATATTATGTGATAAATATTAGGTCATGAAACTAAGCATAAAAAAATATATGCAAGTGCAAAGTTAGGCTCCCAGGTAGTTTGATAGTGTTTTCCCATACTTATCCAAATTTCCATGAGGCAAGAAAGAACAAAGTAAGTAGTTTGGTGATGGTATATCTCACATGTGTGGATGTTTCAAGAAAATTTAATCATATGGGTTTGTTCAATTTTATGTTTAGTTGATATGTTCTAAATTTTAGATCATTCAATGAAGCGTGCCAAAATTTATGCTTGTGCAAAGTTGGCCTTCCAGACAATTCTTGACATAGTTGGTTTGATGGAAAAAAATTTGAGTGAGCAGATTAATGGAGTTATATCTCACATGTGATAAAGTTTTAATATTAGTTTGACACATTTTTAGATCATCTTATGTGAAGATATCATATGGTCTAAATTTTAGATCATACATCTAAGCACAAAAAAATTTATTGAGGTCCAAAGTTGGCCTTTTAGGTAGATAATCAATGGTCCCCATACTTATTCATTTTTGCATGATGTTAAAGATCAGGACCAGATGGAGATCTAATGGTTCATGGGAGTTCATACATATATATATCTATGATGTGTATTAAGTCAAATGGGTCAAATATTTCATTAGTTAATGAAGTTAAAGATTGAGTTTCTTACAAAAGGATCAATGGAGTATATTTATTCCAAGATGTCAGGATGTTACAAAATGGTACCAAGTATTCAATGCCTAAAATTGAGTAGAGATAAAGATCAAGCTTATTCCAAGGATCAATGGTGACTATGAATTTATATTGATTATGATAAATGGTTTGTATTAAATTCAAGATGTCAAAAGTGAAAGTTGTCTAGATTTTTTAAAGCAAGGACAATCCCATAGAGATCATTGGTACACATTGAGTCAATATTGCAAGATTACATGATATGATGTCAACTGTTCAAAGTTTAACATTTGATAATTATCACACTATGAGTTAAATTTTTATGAATATTTATGGTGTGCATTTAATCTTAATATGAAAGGACATGTGATGTGAGAAAAGTGATTGAGGTTTAACTATGACTGTTTCAATTCAAATATTTGAATTTAACAAAGGAAATACCAGTGTCTAGGTTTTTGACCATATATTTTGATACACATAGAAGTTACTCATGGTGTAAAAATATAATTTGTATAGGAATCCAATACACATCTATAAATATATATTTAAAGATTTAAAAGTGAGTAAAATCAAAGTTATGAAGGTTTAAAGTTGATTGTGTGTTCAACATTCATCTGTTAAGAACATGGGAAGGGTGTTCAAGCTTGTGTTGATGTTGTTTCAATGTATCATGATGACTTATCTATTTAAGAGTGTTTTAAAATATATTAGGACCATATATGTTAATTTTAATGTTTGACCAATCATATATAGTATGAAAAAAAGGTTGGAAGTTCATTGTGTTTTTGTTCATAATGACTTTGTGTATAGAGAAGTATTTGAGCTAATTATGGTTAAGCAGAAGGGTGATGTGATGGTTTATGGCACTTAAGGGGGGCCTATAGATCATGTGTCATGGGTACATTAATTGTAAATTTTTCATGCGTTCTTATTTTACATGGTGAAGTGTCAAAGAGATGAATGGGTCATCATAAGACCTAAAAGTGACTTAAGCTTATTTGAAAAAGTGTTGTGCTTAAGTATGACCCATGTAATATGATTTAAGGGTGAAGGCATGTATTGCGGTTGACAATTAAATATTATGGACTTGATAATTCATGAATTATCTCTAAATATTGAAACCAAATATGTTGATTTCTAGACTTGTGAGATTTAAAAAATGTTTATGTAAGAAAACTATGCTAAGGAAGAAGGATAATAAGTGTTCCCTATGGATGAGTTGATGTGTAGAGTAGATTTATAACTAATTTTATGACATGTAGTTCATAATTATTTGGTAGGATAGTGACCTTATATTTTAAATATGTGCGAATAAGTTTGAGGATGTATATGAGGATAGTTTGAGTGAAGAAGGAGCGAGATTATGACCTACCTATGCAAGAGGCCTATATGAAATAGAGAAGAAGTTTGTGTATAGGTTATAAAATTATATATCCATCATTCGGTGTTGAAGACATAAATTCTAAGGTAGATATTTTTACTTCAAAGGAGGGTCTAAAGGACATGATCTTCCTTAAGGGTAGTTTTTCCTTGTGAAATAGGTGTTTCACTAAAGGCATTAGGTCAAAAGGACTTGACCAAGGTTATTGGTAAGAAGGAATTCATAAGTTTATTATTTATAGTATCTTATAGGAAAATTAATTTATGTGTTATAATCTTGAGAGTGGGTTTTATTCCCCATGAGGGTTTCTCATAGGAACTATGTGTTATATGTATGATCTGGTGTATGCATCAAATTAATAAGCTCTCTTGTTAATGTTGCTTGATAAATTTGATATATGTTGATTGTTTAATAGTTTTAAAGGATTTAAATTGAAATATATAAGCTCATTTATTCACCCCCACCCTCTTGATTATTGTACCTCTAATAATGTAAAGTCTATAAATATAATAGATATCTTTGGAGTTACTATCTTGATCTTTAGGATCCAGCTAGACATCTTTGGAGCACATCTGGGAATCTTCAAAACACTATTGTATAGGTATTTATATCACCTTCAGAGTGTATTTGGAGCATCTTCAGATCATATTTTAAGTTTTTTTATATTTTTATGTGTTCTTCACTAAATCTTCAAAACTATTGTCAAAAGGATTGCCAAAACTATTTGATGTCTTCTCAAAATAATCCTATCACAAAGATGTATTTATATATACAAAACTATTCTCATTTCATCCAAGTGAGACACGAAAAAAAAATAAAGAATCAACAATGTATCACATACAAACAAAGGATAATTTCACTCATTTCCTATTTAGATAAGACCTTAAATATTAAATGCAATGCAATATATAACAAAAGGCAACACTTATGGAAAGTTTGTATTACATATAATGAGATATATGTAATGCTCATCAAGAGGGGGTCAAGTGCATAAATATTCATTTATAATCATAATCACTATCTCCAAATCTTAATATTTCCCTACTTGATAACACAAGGGAATGTTTTCTTACCTACTTTATTTATGCCAAGGATTAAGGTAAGGGAAGCTATCCTTCATAATATCTATATTTGCTTCACCCAATGGCATATGAAGGGAACAATTGAGTGATTATGGATGATGAAATATGGTTAGGGTTGATGAGGGAGTGATTAGGAATGATGAGGGATAATGAAGGATGATGAGTGAATGATTATGGATGATGAGGGATGATGAGGGAGAAAGAGGGATGATGAAGGATGATGAAAAAGTGACTATGGATGATGATGAGAAATTAAGGAGTGATTAGGTATGATGAGTGATAACGAGGGAGAAAGAGGGATGATGAAGGATGATGAAAAAGTGACTATGGATGATGATGAGAAATTAAGGAGTGATTAGGTATGATGAGTGATAATGAGGGATAATTATGGATATATTAAGGATGATGAGGGATAATGAGGGATAATGAGGATACGACTAGGGACTATGAGGGATGATAACGTTTGATGAGGGAGTGATTATGAATGATGAGGAATGATGAATATTGATTTGGGAGTGATTATGGGTGATGAGGGGTGATGAGGGATTTATTAGGGATGATGAAGTATGATGAGGGATGATGAGGGTGTGTTTAGTGAAAACAAGGGATGATGAGGGATAATTAAAGATAATGAGGGATAATTAGTGTTAATCATGTTATTTAAGTAATAAGCATTAGAGTATTGACTATGGAGTGGCTCATTTATACTTATCTCTCTCTTAGATACTAGTGAAATAATATATATGGGTCTACATTGATGTTAGGGTGTAAAAGAGACCCAAAGGTTTGGTCCACAACCCAACTCTTCCTTTAACTTTGATTTAATAGATGATATATATCTCCAAATATAGATAGTTAATGGTGAAAATAATGAAGTAAATGTAATTTTTTTATATTTTTTTTAGGGTTGGACGTATCATTTAAGGGAGGTTGATGCATCCTACATGCTCCATCCCATCATATTACATAGATGTTGCTTCCATGTTAGCATAGGGCCTATCTCTATCATTAAACCTTGTATCTATTTCGACTAATCCATATATAATCCCCTTATATATAGTTATGGCTCCTTATATCTATCTCAATTAGTGACATCCATACATAATCCCCTATTTATAGTTATGGATCCCTATATTTATATTTACTATTGACATACATACCTGAGATTAGAGCTTAATAATTCAAATATTTATTAAATTTGTAAGCCTAAATTCTTAAAAACTAAGTATTACCCAAAATGGATTTTGAAAAATTAAATTATAAATGGTAACTCCTAAAACTATGGAGTCAATTTCAGAAGATGCAGAGTGGCCGTAATTTTTTATATTTAGTAAAATATATTATTTATAACACAAAGAAATAAAATACACCACAAAAAATTATGTAAATCAAGTGGTGTATACCCTTTTCTAGAGGTCATACACCCTTTTTACTACACAAGGTGTAAACCCTTTAATAAAGGATGTAAATCATTTCATTCAAAATTTTCAACCTTTAACTATTCCCTCTAAAAAATGCATTTCAAAGGGTGTATACCCTTTGATAAAAAAGGTGTATTCCTATTGCAAAAAAGTGTGTCCACCCTTTTAGGCTTGGGACAAAGCCAATTCAAAAAATTTATGGTTTTTTAAAAGGGAATACACCCTTTGAAAAAGAAGTTTTATGTTTTCTATATTTTCATATTTGTTGTCCCTAAACTTTGTGCATCCACCCATTTGACTTTGGATTGATTTGTATTTTAATACTAATTTAGGATTCATTTCCTTTTCTATCAAATGTTTGAATTATTCAAAAATTACTTGTGATGGAAGAACTATATTTTTATCATAAACAAATTAACAAGGAAATTTATCAATTGTTACATGTATATCACGTATTTCATCAAATACTATTGATGGGATTCTCTTAATTTCTTCACATACTATTTATTAATGTAGATTCAAATGTTGGTATCACTTATGAATTATGTGAGGTGTACAATATCTTCTAGTTTTATAACTAATTCCATGAGAAGAGAATCTAGATCAGATTCATAAAAAGGTTCATGTTTTGGTATCATCTGTTTCCATTTACCAATTTCAATTTCATATTTCTCTTAAGTTTACTTTGTAAGGTCAAATTCATGTTGAACTTTAGTATAATAGTCGTAGCTTTACTTATTATTTTAGTTCCTTCCTAGATCAAGTTATGAGACTATTATTTGATTTATCTCCTCATGTGTCATATTTATTTGGCCACATTAAATGTTTCTACATCTAAAATCTGAGGAGAAATATCAAATGATTAATATTGATTTGGTTTCACTAACGTTTAAAGAACTAGGGTGAGTTGTTTGAATTTTTATTTCTACTGCTATTTAGTGGTGTTATCTTGGTATATTTTATCCAAAATAATGCCAATTACATATTTCACACTTTCTTTGACTCCTTTTATAGTATTTTTACAAAGATATTTTTTATTTTTGGTAATTTGTAGCATTAACATTGTTTTTGTCCTTTTCTGGAAGGGGAATTTCCACAACATCATATCCTTCTCCTTTTTCATTTGTTACTATTCTATAAAATGTTTTGGGTTTCTTTAATATATGAGGATTAGGAGTGATTAAATAACTATAAATTTTTTGAGGCTATGTTGTCTTATTTATCTTTCTCACTACTTCATTCAGCTATTTTGAATATCTATATTTAACATTGTTTTGATAGGAACTTATTTTATCTGAGTTTGAATGTTAGAAGGATGAATGGGAATTTATAAAGTTTGAGATACTATAGGTAGTGTATCACATAAATGTAAATTAGATAATTCAAATATATATTTAGGAATTGAAATTAGGGGAAGAATTATGTTAAAGAGTTGTCAATGATGTCATGGTGATGTTATGGAGATGTCCTGGTGAGTGTATGAAGTGATTTGATAGCTTAAGTAATAATGACAAAGTGTGAAATGTGATTGTCAAAGTGTGCTTAAATTTGGCTTGGTTGATCTTTAGTTTTAGATTGGTTAAAGATGTTACAGGGATGATTATGATGATTTGACCATGATCAAAGGGTACTATAATAGGTTTTATAAGCTTTGAGTGCTTATTGTTTGCATGAGTGTAATTAAAATTCACCTGGTAGTCATCATTATTTTCATTTAGACATGTTGGGTTCAAGTGGCAAAAAAATCTGAGTAGGCATTTTAATGACATCATAATTTCCATGTGTGGATGAGTTAAGGGGAAGTTAGTTATATTTTTATGATCACATTAATCCCTATTTACTATGTGGTAAGTTTAGTGCATGTGCCTAAGCATAGTCAAAGATATGTGGGTGCAAAGTTGAGCTCTCAAGACATTTTGATAGTGTTTTCTATGTTCAAATAAAGCTGAGTAAGCATGTTGATGATAGTAAGCATTTTCACACATAGATGGTTTAAAGAATAAATGGTCACATGGGTTTGTTTAGTATTGTGCCTAGTTCATTATTCACTAAATCTTAGGTCATGCATCGTAAGCATGACAAAATATATGTAAGTGAAAAGTTGGGCTCCTATGTAGTTTAACATTATTTTCCCATACTTAGCCAAATTTGTATGAGGCAAGAAAGAGTTGAGTAACCAGTTTGGTGATGGACATATCTCTACACATGTGGATGTTTCAGAACAAGATGATCATATGGGTTTATTCAATTTTGTATCCTAGTTGATTTTTGACTAAATTTTAGATCATTCATTAAAGCACATCAAAAGATATTCATGTGAAAATTTGGCCTTCTAGGCAATTCTTTACATTATTGGCTATGTGGTAGAAAAATTTGAGTGAGTATATTAATGGTGTTATATCTCTCATATGTGAAGGTTTCAAGATCAGTTTGACATATGGTTGGATTCTCCTATGTGATGAGATCATATGGTCCAAATTTTAGAACATGTACTTGAGTAAACAAGGAAAAATATAATGAAGGTGTCAAAGTTGACCTTATCAGATAGATTGCAAAGGTTCCCGTACTTGGTAAATTTTTGCACAAGTTAAAGTTCAAGTGATCATCGATGGAGTGCATGTTGCTCTAAGATAGTCAGGAAGTAAAAAGATGGTTCCAAGTGTTCAATGTTTAACACTTGAGTAGAGATAAAGATTGAGCTTCTTACTAAGGATCAATGGTGAGAAGGTGATCATACAAATAGAAATCAACGGTGTGACATTAAATTCAAGAAGTCAAAGTGATAGGTATTCTAGCATTATTAAAGCTAGGATAATCTTGGAGAGATCAATAGAGTGCATGAGGTCAAAGTTTCTAGAAAGAATGAGATGAGGTTAAACATGTTGAGGATTAACATGTTAGGAATTGGTGCATTATGAATGCTAAAGGTCAAGATTCATGATAATAAGATTGATGGTGTGTGTTTGATCTAAAGAACAAAGGACATCAAGATGATAGTATGATTTTTGAGGTTTAACTATGACCGTTTGATTTTGAATATTTAAATTTAACAAAGGAAAAATTAGTGATCTAGTATTTTGATCTATAACTTTTGAAATAGGATGAATTCAAAATTTGGTCATGGTATAAAAATAAAAGTGGTATAGGACTCCAACAGGTGCATCTAGAGAGTATAAATTTAAAGATTTGAAAGTGTGTACAGTTCAAGTTATGAAGGCTCAAAGTTGACTATGTGTTCAGGTGTATGCTCTGACAAGTGAACTTGAGATAGGGTAATTGAACATGTATTGATGTTATTTCAATGTTTCATGATGTATTAGTTATTAGATAGCAAATTTTAGACTATCCATAAGGATTCATCTATGTGGTTTTTTGAGGTGTGAATAATCATATAAAATATGAACAAAGGTTTACACATCATTTGACTGTATGTCATTGTTCATGGTGATTATGTGCACAAAATTTTGTTTGAGTGAATTATGCTCAATCAAAAGGGTAATATAATTAATTTTTTGAACTTAAATAGAACCTATAGATCATGTGGAATGGGTCCATGCATTTGGAAAGTTTTCCTATGTTTCTTAATTTGCTCAGAGAAGTGTCAAAGAGTTGAATGGGTCTCCATAAGACCTGAAAAGTGACTTAGGCCTATTTGAAAGTGGATTGTGCTTAAGTGTGACCCATGTGAGATGCCTTAAGGATAAATTCATGTATTATGGATAAAAAATAAATATTTTGGATCTTGTATAATTCATCAATTATCTCTATAAATGGTGAAATTGAATGTGTTAGTTTCTAGGTTTGTGAAAGATGTGTGAGACTAGTGCAAGGTATATGTGAGAATTATGGAGCGAAGGAAAGGTAGAGTGATGAGTTGATGAATTGATGAGAATAGAAGACTAAAGACTATGTGTATGAAATTTAGGTCATATTTTTGATGTTATAAAATTTATCTTATAGTTTAAGTATATGCAAAGAGGTTTGAGTGTGCATATGAGGATAGTCTAAGTGAATAAGGAGAGAGAAAGTGGCTTGCCTATGTGACATTCATAAATGAGATAGAGAGAGAATTTTTGTAGGTGTTAAAAAAATAGATATCCATGATTATGGTTTGATTACATTAGTTCTAAATTGGAGGTGTTCACTTCAAAGAAGGGTTTAAAGGACTTGGTCTTCTTCCTTAGGGGTAGTTGTTCCTTGTGAAATAGGTGTTTCACTAAAGGCCTTTGGTTAGGAGGATATGATCAAAGATTTTTTTGTCTAAAGGAGTTGACCAATATATTGTTTATAATTTATTATAGGATGGTATTCCATGTCTTAAAATATTGAGAGTGTGTTTTATTCCCATGAGGGTTTCTCATAAGAGCTATGTGTAATGTGTTTGATGTTGTGTATGCATTGAATGAATGAGATCTCTTGTTAATGTTACTTAAGTTGATATATGTTGATTGTTTAATAATTTGAAAGGATTGAAATTGAAATTTAAATATATGGGATCACTAATTCACCACCCCTATTAGTGATTATACATCTAACAATTGGTATTAGAGTAGGTCCTTTGGTAAATGCTTAATAGTTTTAAGGTGATCCAAGGTACAATATAGGTGGTCATCAAGGAGGTTTTTCTACTTAGAAAGCATAGATGTTCAATGAATCTAATTATGATTTTTAGAGTGAAAGGATGAAGACATAAATTATGTCCCTAGGGTTTGATGTATGGAAGTTTGTTTTGGATGGTTATGTTACTCCTATTACTCCATCTAGTGTTATAGACAAGAATTTGTTTGAGAATAATTCCAAGGCAATGCATGTTATCAATTATGGTCTTTTAGAGATTGAATACACCTAGCTAATGTATTGTAAATTTGTTAAAGAGATATGGGATAAAATACAGATCATCTATAAGGAGATTTAATGCTTAAACTTGTTAAGTTGAAAACTCATAGAAGGCAATTTGAAAGTATCAAGATGAAGGAAGAATATTTTATGGCATCCTTTTTGTAGAGAGTTGATGAGATTGTGAACATCATCAGAGGTTTTGGAGAGAGTCTTGAAGAGGATACTATAGTTCAAAATGTATTAAGGTCTCTATTCTAGAGGGTTTGATCCAAAGGTCTCTACTATAGAATAAAGTCATGCTCTTACTTAGTTAAAGATAGATCAATTGCATGGCACCCTTACTGCCTATGAGATGAGAAAGAATGATGATATGCCACCAAATAAGGAAGTAGTATTAAAATAGACATGAATCCAAAGAATAAGTTCAAAGGTAAGAAACACAAGTAGGATGATCTTTTTGATATAGATGAGAATGAACTAATTGTTTTGATTTCAAGAAAATTGAAAATAGATTCAGTCAAGTATAAGGGTCAACTACCCCTCAAATGATTCAATTATGGAGAGGTAGGAAATTTTGCTAATAAATACCCTCATAAGTGTAAAAATGATGATGATGAAGATCATGATCAAGGTCATGATGATGGCAAGATATTATTTAGGATTAATAACATCAAAAAGGGATTTCGAAAGATTGACAAAAAGAAGAATTACTTGAAAGGCAAGAAGAGTCTCTATACCAAAGAAGATTACAGCTCATCAGATGAGAGTGAATTTAGTGACTTAGAGTATGATCATGAAGATGATGGTCTTGCTAAAGATGAAGCCCTATTCATGGCTGAGGAAGGTAGTTGCTCACATTAAAAGGAGTCTACTTGTAGTGATTCAGATGATGATGAAGATGAGTTAGACTATGAGACTACATTGATAAATGTTTTTGAAGAATTAAATACTAAGAACAATATTAATAAGAATATTAAGTCTCAATTCAAAGGCTATGTAGATCAATTTAGTTTATTTGACGCAAAAATGAATGAATATGACAAGGAGAATGAAGATATTTTCAAACATCTTAGTTTTTAATTAGAAATCCTATCTACAAGCCTGAAAGATAAAGAAGATGAATGTTCAAGGTATGCTTCTGAGATTTTATCTTTGAAAGATGAATTAGAAAAGTCTAAAAGCAAGGTGAAATATTTTTTCAAGTTTGATAAAAGTTCTAATGATATTTATGATCTCCTAAAGAGTAAAAACTTATCTAGTGATAAATATGGTTTGGGTTTTAATGAAGATCCCAAAGTTGCTTCTCAAGTTGACATGAGTGTCAATATAAGTAAGGTGGATTATAATTTTTAAATAAATCATTAGACAAGGAATGAAGGTACTATAAAAATGAAGATAGATCAGATCAGACAACCAAATATCATGAGCTATATGAGATTTAATGGTTATTGTTATACTTTTAATTAGTTTTGGGCATAGAGATAGAGAATACAAGACACCTGTTAAAAAAAATGTGCATGGAACTATAATGGGGGTCATCATTCAAAATGTGTGAGAAAGGTTGATTTATTCAATATCATGATGTGGGACACTTTTCAA
Source organism: Torreya grandis (assembly GCA_037957365.1). Lineage (NCBI taxonomy): Eukaryota > Viridiplantae > Streptophyta > Pinopsida > Cupressales > Taxaceae > Torreya > Torreya grandis. The sequence continues at coordinate 2,265,278 of JARHVA010001946.1, forward strand.
AACATTTCCCATTTAAGGTAAGCCAAGTTAAGTTTCCCTCAAGAAATATTTAGTGCTACAATTTTTATGAACTAGGACACTTTGCAAGATATTTTCCAAATTTGGTAACACATAATGATCTTCTTAAAAAAGGTATGATGTGTTTCAATTATCAAAAGAGATGTCAAATTTTTGGATTCCTTAATCAGAGGCCTAAAAATTAGAATAGGTTTAATAAGGCTCCTAGAGTGCAAGGAAGAAGGCTAGTTAACTCATGAAAGATAAAGGTGGTAAGTATGAATCATGATGAGACTGTAGGTCCAAGTAATTTATTTTTTATGGTCGAGAATGCTTCAAAACTTGAAAAGTGCCAAGTGCTCTCATTGTTTGCTCATGTTGAGAATAAAGAGACCAAGCTCAAAGAAAAGACCAAGGTGATAGTTAAAGCTAGTTTTTAGGAATGTGTGGATCCAAGTTAACACCCTAATGTTATTGAGCAACCTTCATGTAAAAAACATCAATTTTTAGTACTGGTGATGAGGTTCAAAATTGCAAGATTGATTCTTTAAATAAAAATTTATGTCAAGATTCCATATTTTCTCCATATGTTGTCAATTTTATCCTAAAAGAAAAGGAGGGTGGTATAGAAAAATAGCAAGTTGGCATAGTTTAGACTAAGAAAATAAAGAACAAGAGAAAGAAATCTTATAGCTATAAGAGGATTCTAGTGGTTACTAAGGAGATGTGTGCCAATCTTGGACTCACTTTGTTATAGAAAATTATGGTGCAAAGGATGTCTCTATCTATGCTTCTTAAGAAACTCCTTTCAGTGGAGAAGTAAAATATTGTTGTGGTCATTTTCAAATGGTCTTAGAAGGCTAAAGATGAGTCTTTTTCAGTTGAAGTAGGTATGTCTAGGTGGAAGACATGTTGTGGTGATGCCAAAATGATGTCATACCTATATATGGTTCGTCTATAGGGTGAGATTCAAGGTTTTCAAGTGGTAAAAGAGGATTTGTGATTTGTCAAGATGACATTTTTGCATAAAAAGGTATGTTAACCTTATTCTAGCATGATCTAGGTGGTTTTATGGTCTAAAGGTATGTTGAAGTCAAATTGGATATTGTTGATTGCTCTTAGGTTTTCAAGTTTGTGTTTAAAAGTATGTAGATACTAAAATGGGTTATATGATGTATGGGTTTTACAAAGATGTGAAAGCTCAAAACTTGGTCCACAATTTTTTAATGGTTGTCTCCACATGTTCAAGAAGTTTTAGAGGTGGACATTGATTAGAAGGAGGTTTGTTGACTCTTGTTTATTTTTAGATTCTAGGGTTTTTGGCTCTGTTAGAAACATGGTTTTCCTTATGATTTGAGATTTGAGGAGTTTTAATAGGTTGAATATAACAAATAGGTTATCAAATCAAGATTCACAAAGATCTGAAGGTTTATGGTTTTAAAATTATTCTTGGTTTTGTCAATATGGAAGCCTAATTAACGAGTTAGTTTGTGAAGGAAGTATGTTGAAGAGGTTGATATAGTTATTTCAAATTGGTGTGCTTGAGCAGGCATATGAGAGTGATCCATATATGAATTTTTGGTTCTTGAATGTGTGTCTAAATAAAGTTGTGGGCTCTACAAGTTTCAAGTAGGGCTACAAGGAGTCTAAACATGCCTAATAATGAAGATATGATGTTTTTGCTTAGTTTTTCCAAAGGATCAAGGCATGAGTATTTCAAGGTGATTTCTTATGGTTGGTTGATATCATGTGTCTATTTTTATGAATGGAATGAAGTTGTGTTGGTGGTCCTTGAGGTGGTTTGAGAGAGAAGGCTAGTGACCCTATGAGGTGGCTCTTTATGGTGTATGGAGATATGAAGATGCTCAAGAAGTCATATAACTCATCAATATTATGGGGAGTCCCTCTAAAATGTTGCTTGGTGAGTTAAACTATATTTTAGTACAATTTTATGTTCATTCTCCATTGATTGCAATGTTTGAAGAGAGTGTTTACATATGGTAAGATGACGTTGTCAATGCAAAGAAGAGGTAGGCTCAAAGTAAGGGGGTTTTTTTTTTATCATATTTATAAGATAGTCCTCTCCTATTGGTAGTCTTTTTAGATCCTCAAGATTAGCTGATGCCCACTTTTTCATTGTGTCAAAGGGGGAGATAGTTCCTATTATAAGATTTCTTGAGGACAGAGAAGGTGAGCTGAATGATTTTTATTGACATCAATGATAAAGGGGGATATTGTTGAAGATATTTCAATTATGTCATGGTGATTTCATGGAGATTTCATGGTAAATGGATGAAGTGATTTGATATCTAACATAATAATGACAAAGTGTGCTTGAAGTTGGTTTGGTTAGAGATGTTCAAGGATGAGTATGGTGATTAGAGCGTGAGTGGAATCAACCTGGTTCATCATTATTCCCATCTAGACATTTTGGGTCTAATGGCATAAAATCTGAGTAGGTAGTTTGATGAGATCATAATTGCCACATGTGGATGACTTATAGGGAGTTGGTCATATGGTTGTGATCAAATTAGTACCTAATTATTATTATATAAGTCTCAAGTCATGTTCCTAAGCATAATCAAAGATATGTGGGTGTAAATTTGGGCTCTTAGGCATTTTGACAGTGTTTTCTACGTTCAAATAGATTAGAGTAAGCATGTTATTGATGTCAGCATTTGAAAACATGAAGGTTTTAGGAGGAAATGGTCACATGGTTTATTCAATATTGTGTCTAGTTATTTTTTACCAAATATCAGGTCATGCACCTAAGAATGCCAAAAGATATGCAAGTGTAAAGTTGGGCTCCCACGTAGTTTGACATTGTTTTCCCATACTTAGCTAAATTTGCATGAGTCAAGAAAGAGCTAAGTAATAAATTTGGTGATGGAATATCTAACATGTGTGGAAATTTAAAAATAAGATGATCATATGGGTTTGTTCAATCTTGAGCCTAGTTGATTTGTGCTTAATTTTAGATCATACACCAAAGTGAACCAAAAGATATGCATGTACAAAGTTGGCCTTCTAGGTAATTCTTGACATTGTTGGATTTATGGTTGAAAAATATGAGTGATAAGATTAATGGTGTTATATATCACACATGTGAAGGATTTAGGAGTATTTTGACACATGGTTGGATTCTCCTATGTGAGGAGATCATATGGTTTAAATTGGAAAAAATGTGAGTGAGTGAGGTAAATGTTATTAACGTTCAAATTTGTCTTCTTAGACAAATTTCAATGGTTCCCATAATCAATTTTTAACAAGGTAAGTTTTGAACATCATTGATAAAGTGCATAGCTCCAAGATATTAGGAAGCATTCAGATGGTGCTAAGTATTCAATGTTTAATGTTGTGCAGAGATAAAGATCAAGCTTCTTCTAAGGATTAATAGCGAGTAGGTGACCATATAGATAGAGATAAATGGTGTGAATTAAATTCAAGAGGTCAAAGTGATATTTTTTTATAATTTTTAAATCTTTAAAAATCTTGAAGAGATCAATGGAGCACATGAGGTAAAATTTGCTAGAGTGCGTGAGATGAGGACAACATGTTCAAGGTTTAACATTTGGCATTGGTGTACTAAGTGTTAAAGGTCAAGCTTCATAAAATAAGATTGACGGTGAATTTTTATATGAGTATTGATGACATGAGATTATAACATGATGTTTGAGGTTTATTTGTGACCATTTGAATTCAAATATTTGAATTTAACAAAGGAAATACCAATGTCTAGTTTTTGAGCCATATCTTTCAATCTATGTTGAATTTGATCATGGTGTAAAAATAACATTTGTAGATAACTCCAAGATTAATCTATAAATATGAATTTTAAGATATTAAATTTTTCAAAACCCAAGTTATGAAGGTTCAAATTTTAATTTATGTTCATGTTTATTCTGCAAGTGACCTGAGAAGAATGTTTGAGCTTGTTTTGATGTTTAATGATAAATTAGATATTGAATCATGTTATAAATTCTATGAGGATCATAGATGTGAATTATGAAGGTTTGAAAAATAATATGATTTATGAAAAAAGGTTTTAAAGTTGACTATGTGTTTGTTGATAATGATTGTGTACATAGAATGTTGTTTGAGCGAATTGTACTTAAGTAAAAGGGTATTGTGTTGGTTGTTGGAAATTGAGGACCTATAGATCATGTGTAATGGGTCCACACACTTATAAAGTATTCATGGGTTTCTTAGTTTTATTGATGAAGTTTCAAAGATCTAAATGGGTTATCCTAGGACCTAAAAGTGACTTAGGCCTATTTAAAAGTGGATTGTGCTTAAGTGTGACCTATGTGAGATACCTTAAGGGTGAAGGAATGTATTGTGGCCAATAAGGAAATATTGTGGACTTGATAAGGCATTTAATGTTATCACTTTTGGTATTTTAAATATTTAATACACCAAGGTACTCCATTGTAAATATCCTAAAGAGATATGGGACAAAATGTAGATCATTTATGAAGGAGATTCAAAGGTCAAGCTTGCTAAGTTATAGACTCACATAAGGCAATTTTAAAGTCTCAAGATGAAGGAAGAATATTCTATGGCATCCTTTTTGTAGAGAGTTGATGAGAATTTGAACATCATCAAAGGTCTCAGAGATAATATTGAAGAGGCTACTATATTTCAAAAGGTATTAAGGTCTTTATCCCTAAAGTTTGATCCAAAGGTATCTCCTATATAATAAAGTCATGATCTTACTCGGTTGAAGAAGGATCAATTTCATGGCACTGTTACTACTTATGAGATGAGAAAGAATGATGATATACCACCAAAGAAGGAATAAACATTCAAGATAAAGATGAAGCTAGAGAAGAAGTTCCAAGGTAAGAAACCCAAGGAGGATGAACTAATTTCTTTGATTTCAATAAAATTGAAAACATGTTCAGGAAAGTATAAGGGTAAACTACCCATCAAATGCTTTAATTATTGAGAGGTAGGAAATTTTTATAATTAGTGCCCTCATAAGTATTAAAAGGATGATGATGAAGATCATGATCATGGTCATGATGATTGAAAGAGATCATTCAAGACTTATAAAAGCAAAAAGGTATTCATAATATTTAACAACAAGAATAAGTGCTTCAAGGATAAGAAGCATCTCTACACCAAATAAGAATATAGCTCATAAGATGATAGTGAAGTTAATAAATAAGACTATCATCATGAATATGATGGTCCTACTAAGGAAGAATCCTTGCTCATGGTTAAGGAAGGTAGTTTCTCACATAAAAAGGAGTCTACTTTTAGGGATTTAGATGATTTTGAAGATGAGGTGGACTATGAGATTGCATTGATAAATGATCTTTAAGAAATGAATATTGAGAATAAGATTAATAAGAATATGAAGTCTCAACTCAAAGATTATGAGGATAAACTCAATGTATTTGAGGAAATAATGAATGAATATGCCAAGGATGATGAAGATATGGTCAAGCATCTTAGTTGTAAATTAGAAACCCTATCTGCAAGCCTAAAAGATAAATAAGATGAATGTTTAAGGTATGATTATAAGATTATGTATTTGAAAGATGAATTAGAGAAGTCTTCAATCAAGGTGAAATCATTTTTCAAGTTTGTTAAAAGTTATGATGATCTTGATGATCTCCTAAAGTGTCAAAATTCATCTAGTGATAGATTTGGATTAGGTTTCAATGAAAAGCCCAAAGTTGCTTCACAAGTTGACATGAATGTCAATAATAGAAAGGTGGATCAAATTTTGAAAATAAATCATCAAATAAATAATGAAGGTGATGGTAGAATGAAGAAAAATCAGATTAGATGACCAAATTCCATTATGTAAGTAAATTTCAATGGTTTTTGATATACTTGTAATTAGTTTGGGCATAGAGATAGATAATCCAAGAGACCTATTAAAAAAGAACTTGCATTGAAATATGATGGGGTTCATTAGTAAAAGGTGTGAGCAAAGTTGAATGATTTAACTATAATTATGTGGGATACTTTTCAAAACAATTTCCATTTAAGGTAAGGTAATTTGAGTTTCCTTCAACAAATATTGAGTGCTACTATTGTTATGAACTAGGACACATTGTAATATTTTATCAAAAAATGGTAAGATAGAATGAGATTATTTCAAAACGTATGATTTTCTTCAACATTAAAAAGATATGTCATGTTTTCACTTGTATTTTCATCCTTTGATGAGATGTCTCAGCTCTCCTCTTCCAAGTGGCACAATTGCAACACCTCTAGGCTTGTGGGTATCCTATGAATGAGGTGAGTCTTTAGATAGGGCTAGCTCCCTTTAGTTACAACTTTGGATCACTACTACACCTAAAATTTGGGAGGGAAAAGGGAGAGATAAACTTGAAATAAAACTATTATAAGTGAGGTGATACACCAAATAAGTTGATGACTTTCAACTAGTTGCATGTTACACATGAGAACAAAGAACTAACCAAACATACACTTTTCTAATTTGAACCTTCTCACATCAGTTTTTCATTATGAGGTTATGGATGAATGTTTAGGCTAGGAGGAAAACAAAAGAGGCCTTTAATGGCACTAATGAATAGGATAACTCATTTAAGCTTGACATTTCCTAGAACACTTAACATGACCTGCAAGAAGAATATGGAAATCGGTGAGAGAATGAGACAACATGCTAAGGAATATATAGTATTCATTAAGAGAGATCCATCATCCATGTAAAAAAAACTATGAAAATTTAAATAAGAATTAAAAATTAGTATTATTATTGATCAAAATGTATTAAAATGAGTAGTGCTTTGTCATACTCAGGTGGAACATAAGTTACAAATCCCAAAATGGCTAGTTCTTATACAGCTTGAGAGAGACAAAAGAAAAGAGAAGTTAAAAGTTCATAAGGAAACTTATGAATATATGAAAATTAGTTACTTTTTCATGATAAATGAAAGGTTAAGAAGTAAAAATTTCAATCTAAGGCATGAAACTGATGAAACGTGGCATGAAATTCCTTTTGCTTGCTCAAAAACCTACCTTCATCATTCACCTCTATTTAAACATCCCAAAATAGACTAGGGATAGATCTGATGATTGGAATGAATTGGAATGGTTTCATACATGCCTCTCCATTAGTTTCTTATAGTCCTAGTCATTTAGAATCATCTATAAATGTAATATCACTACCTGCACTATAAGAAAACTCCACTTTTAGTTACCCCTCACACTTAGCCTCAAAATTAGATTTATTTTTCCATGAAAATACATGTGAGGGAGTGAATGACATGTTTTAATACCCTCCATGTCCTTATAGGCATCATGTACACCCTTAAATTAGCTTACTTGAAGTTTTCCACCCTTCTCATTAGTTTGGTCATTATGCTAATATTGATTGGTTGAGATGAATCAACTAGTTGAGGCACTTAGGAGTTATTACAAGTCATTAAATTTACATGGGGAGTTATATTAAGTCATAATATTCCATTCCATCTAATTGGAATCTCTTATAACCTCTTTTAACCTATACAACACGTAAAATAGTCAAAAATATCCTATTTTATACTCTATCCATATAGTTCCATACAAATCAAAAGGATAAGAAGGTTCCTAAAAGAGTATTATACAAAATATAATCATTTTCATGGGTATATTGGTCAATTTGGATGCATCTCTAGGCTCATCTTTGCAATCAGGTTAATAACTAGGGTTTGCAAGGTTTTTGAGTACTTTAGACTCTTAAGTTTTGTTCATACAAATTTGACATTCAACTTGCAAAAAAAAAATTCAAAATAATGAAGCTTAGAACCCATATAAACTTTTCCAAAGTGCTTGGACTCACATGCACCAAGACCGCATAGTTATGAGCTCTTTAATTTGACCTCTTAGGTTCTTCTCCTTGTTTTATATAGGCCTGATATGGCCTTGAGTCCAAAATGGATTTATCATGGTTTATCATGCAATACAAAAGATTTAACATCTCTTAATTCATCCCATAAACATTTTTTAATATTTTATAAATCTCACCTCATGATAAATTATATTTGACCTTTAATTTGGAACCTAGGCCTAAAACCTGCCTAGTAAGACTATTTACACCTTTGAGGGTTTATACTTCCTTGTTTATATTTATAATTTTATGAAAGGTCATTTATGTTTTTTTGGATGTTTTATAACCTCTTTTCAATGTTCAAACAACTCCTGGTTAACCCTTTTTCAACTCTTTCTCAAACTTGCCAATCTATGCATAAGGAGAAGTACCCTCTATCCGAGACAAAATAGAGGGTAATTCCCCTATTTCCTCATAAAATTTTAATATTTAATTTTCCTCTCCAAGTGATAATTATGTCCTTCACAAAAATTCAGCCCTTGGTTCTATTTTTAGATCATCAAAAATCATTAAAAACCAAAATAGACCTTGGTGAAATGGACTGTCTATAAGATTCTTCATGTGGACTATGTATTGCAATATTAGATACATCTCTCTCTTAATTTAAAATATAAATATCCTATTTAAATGTATTAAATAATTATGGAGGTATTTAAAACACATCTATCATCTTAGACTCCTCTAACACTTCTCATTTCATACTTCTCTAATTGATTGTCTTGAACTGTAGACTGTGTTCTTGCTTGAAAAAGACCCCTGTAGATGATCCTACCAAATTAGAACTTAAACATGGTCATTAAATATCTCATTGAAATATTTAAATACTAATTAAAAATTATTTAGGTAAATTTTCTTCACGTTAGGTGGTTTTTTGGTCTAAAGGTATGTTGAAGTCAAATTGGAGATTTTTTATTGCTCTCAAGTTTCCCAGTTTGTGTTTAAGAGTATGTAGGTCTTAAAATGGGTTGTATGATGTATGGTTTTCCAAAGATGTGGGAGATCAAAACTTGGTCCAAAAATGTCTAATGGTTACCTCCAAATGTTGAATAATTTTCAAAGGTGGATGTTGACCAGAAGGAGGTTTGTTGACTCTTATTTATTTTGAGATTCTAGGGTTTTGGACTCTCTTGAAAAATTGGTTTACCTTATAAGTTAAGATCTTAGGCTTATTTATAAGTTGAACAGGCCAAATGGGTTATCAAATCAAGCTTCACATATATCATAAGGTTTATGGTTTTCAAATTATTCTTATGTTTGTCAAGATGGATGCCTTATTGACAACTTGGTTTGTGAAGGAAGTATGTTGCAAAGGTTGATCTAGTTATTTCAAATTGGTGTGCTTGAGGGGACATATGAGATTTATATAGATATGGAGTTTTAGTTCTTGAATGTGTGTCTACTAAAAATTGTGGGATTTGTAAGTTCTAGATAGGGCTACAAGGAGTATAAATATGCCTAATAATGAAGATATGATGTTTTTGCTCAATTTTTCCTAAAGGTCAAGGAAAAAGTATTTAACAGTGAGTTCTTAGGGTTGGTTGAAATCATGTGTCCTATTTGGTTAGTGGCATGAAGTTCTGTTGGTAGTCCTTGAGGTGGTTTGAGAGAGAAGGGTATTGAGCCTATGAGTTGGTTTTTCATCATGTATGGAGATCTGAAGATGTTCAAGAAGTAAAATGGTTCAAAGATCTTAGGTGGAGTACCTTTTAGATGTTTTTTGGTTAGTTACATCAGATTTTAGTACATTTTTATGTTTTTTCTTCATTTATTGCAGTGTTTGGTTAAAGAGAGTGTTACCATATGGAAAGAAGAAGTTGTTAAGGCAAAGAAGAGGTAGAATAAAGGTAAGGGGTAGTTTGTATAATATTTATAAGATGGTCCTCTCCTATTTTTAGTCTTTTCAAGACCTCAAGATCATTTGGTGCCCACTTTATCATTATGTCATAGGGGGAGAAAGTTCCTATCATGAGAGTGCTAGAAGAGAGATAAGGTGAGCTGAATGATGTTTGTTGACATAAATGACAAAGGGGGATATTGTTGGAGATTTTTAAATTATGTCATTGTGATGTCATAGTGAGTGGATGAAGTGCTTTGATAGCCTAAGTAAAAATGACAAAGTGTGCAATGTTTTTGTCAAAGTCTGCTTGAAGTTGACTTGGTTGATCTTCAATTTTTGCTTGGTTAGAGATGTTTGGGGATGAGTATGGTGATTTGAGAATGAACAATGGGTCCTATTAGAAGTCAATAATGGTTTGAGTTCTTATGTACATGAGTGGAATTCACCTAGTTCATCATTTTTCTCATCTAGGCATTTTGGGTCCAATGGAAAAAAATCTAAGTAGGTAGTTTGATGATGCTATAATTGCAACATGTGGATGATTTAGGGGGATTTGGTCATATGGTTGTGATAAAATTAGTATCTATTTACTATGTGTTAAGTTTTAGGTCATACATGTAAGTATAGTTAAATATATGTGGGTGTAAAGTTAGGTTCTCATGCATTTTGATAGTGTTTTCTATGTTCAAATAACATTGAGTAAGCATGTTGATGATATTAGCATTCACAAGCATGGGGGGTTTAGAAGGAAATAGTCACATGGGTTTGTTTGGTATTATGCATAGTTATTATGAACTAAATCTTTGGTCATGCTACTAAGCATGATAAAAGATATACAATTGCAAAGTTAGGATCCCAAGTAGTTTGACATTATTTTCCCATAGCCAAATTTGCATGAGGAAAGAAAGAGAAAAGTAAGTATTTTATTGATGGCATATCTCACATGTGTGTACATTTCATAACGAGATGATCATATGGGTTTATTTAGTTTTGGGCCTAGATGATTTTAACTAAATTTAATATCATGCATCAAAGAACATCAAAATATATACAAGTGTAAAGCTGGCATTCAAGGTAATTCTTGAAATTGTTGGCTTTGTGGTAGAAAAATATGCGTGAGAAGATTAATGGTGTTATATCTTGCACATATGAAGGCTTCATGATCAGTTTTTAATATGGATGGATTACCCTATGAGAGGAGATCATATGGTCCAAATTTGAGAACATGTGAGTGAGAAAGGTAAAAGTTATTGAGGTTAAAATTTGGCTTCTCAGACAGATTGCAATGGTTCCCATACTTGGTCAATTTTTCACAAGGTAAAGTTAGAAAATCATCAATGGAGCGCATTGTTCCAAGATATCAAGAAGTAGAAAGATGGTGCCAAGTGTTCAATGTTTAACATTGTGAAGAAATAAATATCGAGCTTCTTCCAAGGATCAATGCTGAGAGAGTGACCATATAGATATAGATAAATGGTGTGAATTAAAGTCAAGATTTCAAAGTGATAGTTGTCTAGAATTTTTAAAGTTATGACAATATTTAAGAGATCAATGGAGTGCATGAGGTCAATGTTGCCAGAGTGCATGACATGAGGTCAACATGTTCAAGGTTTAACATTTGGCATTAGTGCACTATGTGTTAAAGGTATAACTTAATAAAATAAGATCAACGGTGAATTTTTTATCTGAGTATCAATGACTCAAGATGATATCATGGTATTTGAGGTTTAAATGTGACCATTTTAATTCAAATATTTAAATTTAACATAGGAAAGACTAGTGTTTGGTTTTTGATCCATATCTTTTGATCTATGCAGAATTTGATCATAGTGTAAAAAGTGAATTTATAGAGGAATATAAGGCACATATATAAATATGAATTTGAATATCTTAAAAATTATACATTAAAATTTATGAATCTTTAAATTTGACTGTGTTCATGTTTATTCTACAAGTGACCTGAGAATATTGTTCAAGCTTATTTTGATTTTTAATGATGAATTAACTATTGGATCATGTTTTAGAATACATGAAGATCATATATGTGAATTATGAAGGTTTGAGAAATTATATGAAGTGTGAAAAAAGGTTTAGAAGTTGAATATGTGTTTTTTCATAATGATTATGTGCATAAAATGTGTTTTGACTGAATTATACTTAAGAGAAAGGAAATTGTGTTGGTTCTTGGAACTTAAAGAGGACCTATAGATCATGTGGAATGGTTCCATACATTTATAAATTATTCCTAAATTCTTTAGTTTTCTTGGAGAAGTGTTAAAGAGCTTAACGGGTCTCCATAGGACCTAAAAATGACTTAGGCCTATTTAAAACTAGATTGTGCTTAAGTGTGACCCATGTGAGATGCCTTAAGGGTAAAGATATGTATTTTAGATAACAAGGAAAGATTTTGGACTTGATAATTAATGAATGTTATATATATAGTGAAACCAAATGTGTTGGTTTTTAGGCTTATGAAAGACTTGTGAGTGAGACTTGTGTAAGGTGCATGTGAGAATTATGGACCGAAGGAGAGGTAGAGTGCCCAATTGATGAATAAATTAATAGAGAATATTGATGACTATGTGTATGACCTATAAGTCATATTTTTGATGTCATAAATTTTATCTTGTAGTTTGAGGATTTGCAGAGAGGTTAGAGTGTGCATATGAAAATAGTTTGAGTGAAGGAGAGAGATAGTGGCATGCCTATGTGATAGGCCTATATGAGATAGAGAGAATTATTTCACATGTTATAAAAATAGATATCCATCATTAGGTTTTGAATGCATTAGTTATAAGGTGGAGGTATTCATTTCAAAATAGGGTATAAATGACTTGATCTTCCTTAGGGGAAGTTATTCCTTGTGAAATAGGTGTTTCACTAAAGGCCTTTGGTTAGGAGGATATGGTCAAGGTTTTTTGGTCTAAAGGATTTGCACAGTCTCTTGTTTGTAATTTCTTATAGGATATTATTCTGTGTGTTATATTCTTGAGATTGGGTTTTATTCCCCATGAGGGTTTCCCATAGGAACTATGTGTTATGTGTTTGATCTTATGTATGCATTGAATGAATGAGCTCTCTTGTTAATGTTGATTGATCAAGTCGATTTATGCTAATTTTTTAATAGTTTGAAAGGACTAATATTGAAATTTAAATATTTGGACTCACTGATTCATTACCCCTCTCAATTATTGTACCTCTAATAATTAGTATTGGAGAAAGTCATTTTTTAAAGTCTTAACATATTGAAGGTCATCCGTAGTACAATATGGGTAATCATCAAGGGGGTTTCTCTACTAAGAAAGCATCGATGTTAAATGGATCTAATTATGATTTTTGGAGTGCAAGGATGGGGACATATATTATGTACCAAAGGTTTGATGTATGGGAATTTTTTGTGGATGGTTATGTTGCTCATACTACTCCTCCATCTAGTGTTATAGACAAGAAACTGTTTAAGAATAATTCCAAGGCAATGAATTCTATCACTTATGGTCTTTAAAAGACTTAATACATCATGGTAATCCATTGTAAATATGCTAAAGAGATATATGAAAAAAAAATTAGATCATTTATAAAGGATATTCAAAGGTTAAGCTTGTTAAGTTACATACTCACAAAAGATAATTTGAAAGTCTCAAGATGAAGGAAGAAGATTTTTTGGCATCCTTTCTATAGAGAGTTAATGAGATTGTGAACATCATCAGAGGTCTTGGAGAGAATATTGAAGAGGCTACTATAATTCAAAATTTATAAGGTCTTTATCCCTTAAGTTTTATCCAAAGGTATCTGGTATGTCAGGTAATCCTAGAATAAACAAACACTTGCTCTGATACCACTAGTCAGGATCTTGCTCCACCAATTAGAGCACATATGATTACTTCTTGTATTAACAACTAAACACAGAATTTAACCAAAATCAGTAAGTAACTAGAAATATGAAACAACATAGGAATATGAGAGACAATACACAATTGTATTAATAATCACTCAGAAGAATATACAATAAAGAAGATGCCACTTCTTGTTCCACCTCAAAGGCTTGCCACACCTCACGACCTTCTTCCCTCTCTCTCTCGGTCCCAAGACACAACTCAAATATAGAGTTGTTCACCTCATTATACTGCCAGTACAACCGAGCACACAACCGTACTCCAAGTAGATCCCCTGCTCTCTACTGCTACCTGCAAATCACTAGACCTTACTCACCATTGTAGATCTCCAATAGAAGCCATGCACACTTGCTGACCAAGATCATACATATACAAAGAACCCTTCTGATTCTCCAAAATAGCACCCAAACTTGGTACTGTGGAACTAGGAGGAACACCCCATTGCTCTCTTCTCTTTGAAGGAGCTTAGTTAGCTCTCTTACTCTCTAGCACAAGTTTACAATACATGCCAATGAGTCTATTATATAGATATCATGCTTACAATGATTAGACTATCTTAATTAAAATAATTATACACGCAACTCAAGACTATAATTAGCCTTTACATGCAAACACTCCATTCACTTAACTAACTGTTTGTGCAATGAGTAGTTCTAGAACACACAGGCGATCGACATCGGTCCCTACTTGCCTAATGCTACCGACGTCAGCCGACTACCTGTTGACGTTGGTTGCCTTCTGCACTGATCATGGCCGATGTCGATCATGCTACCAATGCCGGTTCTTCTGGATCTTCAGCAACCTTCTTTTCTTCATTTGCATCAAGTTGAAGCTTTTAGCTCCACATCCTAACATGGTATAGAAGAAATTCATGATCTTACTTAGTTTAATATGGATCAATTGCATGGTACCCTTACTGCTTATGAGATGAGAAAGAATGATGATATACCACCAAAAAAGGAAGCATCATTCAAGATAGAGATAAAGATAAAGAAGTTACAAGGTTAAAAACTAAAGGAGGATGACATTTTTGATATAGATGAGGAGGAACTAATTGCTTTGATTTAAACAAAATTGAAAATAGGTTCAGGCAAGTATAAGGGTAAATTACCCCTCAAATGCTTTAATTATGGAGAGGTAGGACATTTTTGTAATAAGTGCCCTCATAAGTATAAAAATTATGATGATGAAGAGCATGATCAAGGTCATGATGATAGCAAGAGATCATTCAAGACTGATAAAATCAAAAAGGGATTCAAAAGGTTTGATAACAAGAGGAAGTACTTCAAGGACAAGAAGAGTCTCTACACAAAATAAGATTGTAGATCATCAGATGAGAGTGAAGTTAGTGACTCAGAGTATGATCATGAAGATTATGGTCATAATAAAGATTAATCCATGTTCATGGTTGAGGAATGTAGTTATTCACATCAAAAGGATTCTACTTGTAGTCATTCAGATGATGATGAAGATTAGGTGGACTATGAGACTGCATTAATAAATGCTCTTTAAGAACCAAATATTGAGAATAAGATTACAATAAGATGAAGTCTAAACTCAAATATTATCAGGATAAATTTAGTGTATTGGAGGTAAGAATGAATAAATATGATAAGGATCATGAAAATATGGTTAAGCATCTCAATTATTATTTAGAAATCTTGTTTACAAGCCTGAAAGATAGAGAAGATGAATGTTCAATGTATGCTTATGAGATTAAGTATTTTAAAGATGAATTAGATAAATTTTCAAGCAAGGTGAATAATTTTTCAAGTATGATAAAATTTCTAATGATCTTGATGATCTCCTAAAGAGTCAAAAGATAGTTAGTGACCAATCTAGATTGGGTTTTAATGAAGAGACCAAAGTTATTTCTCAAGTTGAGATGAATGTCAATAAGAGAAAGGTGGATCAACCTTTGAAAACAAATCATCAGACATGGAATGAAGGTGCTAGCAGAAAGAATATAAATTAGATTAGATAACCAAATTCCATGAGGTACATGAATTTTAATGGTTGTTGTTATACTTGTAATTATTTTGGGCAAGATATAGAGAATGCAAGAGGTTTGTTAAAAATTAATTTCAATGGAACTATAATGGGGGTCATCAGTCAAAAGGTGTGATCAAGGTTAAGTGATTCAATTTTCATGATGTGGGACACATTTCAAAACATTGTCTATTTAAAATGAGGCAAGTGGAACACATTTCAAGATTTTTCCCAAATTTTGTAAGACAAAATGAGCTTCTTGTAAAAGGTATGATGTGCTTCAATAATCAAAAGAGAGGTCACATTTCTAGATTCTTCAATCAGAGGCCTACAAGTCAGAATAGGTTTAATTAGGCTCCTAGAGTGTAAGGAAGAAGGCTAGTCAATTCATGGAAGATGAATGTGATAAGTATGAATCATGATGAGACTATAGGTCTAAGTAATTTATTTTCTATGGTGAAAAATGATTCAAATTTTGAAAAGTGTCAAGCACTCTCATTTTCTTCTCATGTTGAAAATAAAGAGACCAAGCTTAAAGAAAATACCAAGGTGTTGGTTGAAGTGAGTTCTAAGGAATGTATGGATATGAGTGAACATCTTGTTATTGTTGAGCAATCTTCATGCAAAGAACATCAATTATCAATGTCTAGTGATGAGGTTCATAGTTACAAGGAAGATTATTCAAATAAAAAGATATGTCAATATTCCATAATTGCTCCATATGTTCTCAATTATATCTTAAAAGAAAAGGAGAGTGATATACAAAAAGAACCATTCAATATAATTTAGACTAAGAAATATAACAACAAGAGCAAGAAATTTTAGATCTACAAGAGGATTCTAATGGTTATTGAGGAGATACGGTCCACTCTTGGATTCACTTTGTTTTAGAGCATTGTGGTGAAAAGGATGTCTCTATTTATGCTTCTTAAAAGACTCCTTTTAGTGGAAAAGAAAAATATTGTTGTGGTTTTCTTCAAATGATCCTAGAAGGCTTGAGATGAATGTTTTTCAATTGAAGCAGGTATGTCCAAGTGGAAGATATGATGTTGTGATGTTCGAATGATGTAATAGCTATATATGGTTAATCTAAAGGGTCAGATTGAAGGTTTTAAAGTGGAAAAAGAGGATTTGTGATTTGTCAACATGATATTTTTGAATAGAAGAGTTTGTTGACCTTATTCTATCATGCTCTAGGTGGTTTTATGGTCTAAAGGTATGTTGAAGTTAAATTGTATAGTTTCATTTACTCTTAGGTTTCCTAGTTTGTGTTTAAGAGTATGCAGGTCCTAAAATGGGTTATAAGATGTGTGGGTTCCCAAAGATGTAGAATCTCAAAAATTGGTCTAGAAGTGTGTAAGGGTTATCTTCATGTTTTAAATATGTTTTAAAGGTGGGCATTGAATAGAAGGAGGTTTTTTGACTCTTGTTTATTTTGAGATTTTAGGGTTTTGGGCTCTACTACAAAAATGGTTTGTCTTATGAGTTGAGATCTGAGACTTATTAATAGGTTTAATGGTCAAATGGGTTATAAAATAAAGCTTCATAGAGATCTGAAGGTTTATGGTTTTCAAATTATTCTTGTTTTTGTCAAGATGGAAGCCTAATTAACAAGTTGGTTTGTAAAGAAAGTATGTTGTAGATGTTAAACTAGTTGTTTCAAATTGGTTTGATTGAGGGGGCATATGAGATTACTCAAAATATGAATTTTTAGTTCTTGAATGTGTGTCTCCTAAAAGTTATGGGCTCTACAAGTTCTAGATAGGGCTACAAGGAGTCTAGATATGCATAATAATGAATATATGATATTTTTGCTTAGTTTATCCAAAAGACTGAGGCATGAGTATTTCAAAGTGTGTTTTTAGGGTTGGCTAAGATCATGTGTCCCATTTGGTGAGTGTCATGAAGTTTTGTTGGTGGTTCTTGAGGTGGTTTGAGAGAGAAGGATAGTGAGCCTATGAGGTGGTTTTTCATAGTGTATAGAAATATGAAGATGCTCAATAAGTACAATGGCTTAGATATATTAGGGGGAGTGCCTCTTATATTTTTATTGGTTAGTTACATCATATTTCATTACTTTTTTATGTTCCTTCTTCATTGATTGTAGTGCTTGGTTGAAGAGAGTGTTAGCATATGGCAAGAGGAAGTTATCAAGGCAAAGAAGAAGCAGGATAAAGGTAAGGTGGATTTTTTATCATATTTATAAGATGGTCCTCTCATGTTTTTATTTTTTTTAGGTCCTCAAGATAAGTTGGTGCTAATTTTCTCATTGTGTCAAAGGGGGAGAAAGTTCCTATTGTGAGAGTGCTTAAATAGAGAGAAGGTGAGCTGAATGATGTTTTTTGAAATTAATGACAATGGAGGAGATTTTTGGAGAGTTTTAAATGATGTAATGCTGATTTCATGTATACTTACCATTGAGTGGATGAAGAGCTTTGATATCTTAAGTAACAATGATAAAGCGTGCAATGTGCTTGTCAAAGTGTGCTTAAAATTGGCTTGGTTGATCTTTAGTTTTGGCTTGGTTAGAGATGTTTAGGGATGAGTATGGTGATTTGATAATGAGAAAAGGGAGATATAATAAGTAAATAATGGTTTGAGTGCTTGTGTGCATGAGTGGAATCCACCTGATTCATCATTTTTCTCATATAGACATTTTGGGTCCACTGGTAGAAAATTTGAGTAAGTAGTTTGATGACATCATAATTACCACGTGTGGATGCGTTAGGGGGAGTTGGTCATATGGTTGTGATAAAATAAGTCCCTAGTTTCTATGTGATAAGTCTTAGGTTATGAACCTAAGTCTAGTCAAATATATATGGGTACAAATTTGGGTTCTGAGATATTTTAATAGTGTTTTCTATGTTCAAATAGAGTCAAGTAAGCATGTTGATGATGTCAACATTTGCATGCATGGATTTTTCATGAGGAAATGGTCACATGAGATTGTTTATTATTTTTATTAGTTCTTATGGGATAAATTTAAGGTCATGCATCTAATGACAACAAAATATATGCAAGTTCAAAGTTGTGTTCCCACGTAGTTTGACATTGTTTTCCTATACTTAGCCAAATTTGCATAAGGAATGAAAGAGTTGAGTAAGTAGTTCAGTGATGGAATATCTCACATATGTGGATGTTTAAAAACAAGATGATCATATGGGTTTATTAAATTTTGATCCTATTTTATTTGTGATAAATTTTAGATCATGCACTGAAGTATGCCAAAGGATATGCAAGTGCAAATTTGGCCTTCCAAGAAATTATCAACATTGTTGGCTCTATGTTAAAAAAATATGAGTGATTATATTAATGTAATTATATATAAAACATGTGAAGGATTTAGGAGAAGTTAACACATGGTTGGATTCTCCTATGTGAGGATATCATATGGTCCAAATTTGATAGCATGTGAATGAGCAAAGTAAATGTTATTGACTTAAAAGTTGGTTTCTCAGAAAAATTGTAATGGTTCACATAATTAGTGAATTTTTCAAAATTTAAAGTTCAAAAATAATAAATGGAGCATGTTTCTCCAAGTTATCAGGAAGCAGTGAGATGGTTCCAAGTGTTTTATGTATAACACTATGTAGAGATAGAGATCAAGCTTCTTCCAAGGATCAATAGTGAGTGGGTGATCAAACAAATAGAGATAAATGGTGAAAATTAAATTCAAGAGGTAAAAGTGAGATTTTTATATCATTGTTAAAGTTAGGACAATATCAAAGCAATTGATACAATGCATGAAGTCAAAGTTTCCAGAGTGCATAAGATGAGGTCAATGTGTTCAAGGTTTAACATTTGGCATTGGCACACTATGTGTTAAAGGTTGAGATTCATGAAATAAGATTGATGGTTCATGTTTTATTTAAGAATAGATGACTAAATATTATATCATGGTGTTTGAGGTTTAACAGTAACCGTTTGAATTCAAATATTTGAATCTAACAAAGGAAAGACCAATGTCTAATTTTTTTAGCCATATCATTTGATCTATGCATAATTTACTCATAGTGTAAAAAGATAATTTGTAGAGGACTCCAAGACACACATATAAATATTAATTTTAATATTTTAAAGTTTATATAATTAAATTTATGAAGGTTAAAATTTGATTGTGTGTTCATGCTTGTTCTGCAAGTGACTCGAGATGATTTTCTGAGCTTGTTTTGATGTTGTTTCGATGTTTAATGATGAATTACCTATTGGAGATTGTTTTATAATAAATGAGGAATTTTTTTTTGCATTAATAATGTTTGAAAAATAATATTAAATAATTAAAAATGTTTATAAGTTAATTGTGTGTTTATTCATAATGATTGTGTGCACAAAATGTTGTTTGAGTGAATTGTGATTAAGCAAAAGGGTAGTGTATTGGTTGTTGGAACTTAAAGAGGACCTATAGATCATATGGAATGGGTACATACATTTTTAAATTTTTCCTATGTTTCTTATTTTTCTAAGATAAGTGTCAAATAATTGAATGGCTCTCTATAAGACCTAAAAGTGATTTAGGCCTATTTAAAAGTGGATTTTGCTTAAGTGTGACCTATGTGAGATGCATTACGAATGAAATAATATATTGTGGATAAGAATTAAATATTATGTACACTATAATTTTTGAATTATCTATATATAGTGAAACCACATGTGTTGGTTTCTAGGCTTAAGTAAGACTTGTGAGTGAGACTAGTACAAGGTGCATGTGAGAATTGTGGAGAAAAGGAGAGGTAGAGTGACAAGTTGATGAGTTAATGAGTAGATCAAATTTATTACTATGTGTATGAGTTGTAGGTCATATTTATGATTTCATAAAATTTCTCTTATAGTTTGAGGATATGTAAAGAGGTATAAGTGTGCATATGAGGACAATTTGAGTGAAGAAGGAGAGAGATAGTGACATGCCTATGTGATAGGAATATATGAGATAGAGAGAATTTTTGTAGGTATTATAAAAATAGAGATACATGATCAGGTGTTGAATACATCAGTTTTAAGGTGGAAGTGTTCACTTCAAAGGAGGATCGAAAATACTTGATCTTCTTTGGGGGTAGTTACTCTTTGTGAAATAGGTGTTTCACTAAAGGCATTTAGTCAGGAGGATATGATCAAGGTTTTTTGGTCTAAAAGAGTTGAACATTATCTTGTTTTTAATTTATTATAGGAAATTATTCCATGTGTTATTGATTCAGCCCCCTAAGAACTATGTTTTATGTGTTTGATCTTGTGTATGCATTGAATCAATGAGCGCTCTTATTAATGTTTCTTGATCACATTGATATATGTTGATTATTTAATAGTTTGAAAGGAATAAAACTGAAATTAAAATATCTAGTCTCATTTATTCACCCCCTAGTGATTTTACCTCTAACAATTAGTATTAGATCAGGTCCTTTGGTAAAGGCTTAACAACTTGAAGGTGATCAAAGGTATAATATGGGTAGTCATTTTCTCTACTAAGCAAACACTGATGTTCAATGGATCCAATTATTCTTTTCGGAGTACAAGAATGAGAACATACATTATGTCCCATAGGGTTTGATGTATATAAATCTATTGTGGATGGTTATGTTGCTCCTACTCCTCCATCTAGTGCTACAAATAAGAAGTTGTTTGAGAATAATTCCAAGGCAATGAATGTTATCACTTATGGTCTTTCAAAGACTTAATACACCAAGATAATCCATTGTAAATATTCTAAATATATGTGAGATAAAATGTAGATCATTTATGAAGGATATTCAAAGGTCAATCTTGCTAAGTTCTAGACTCACAGAAGGCAATTTGAAATTCTGAAGATGAAGGAAGAAGATTATATGGCATCCTTTCTAAAGAGATTTGATGAGATTGTAAACATCATCAAAGGTCTTAGAAATAATATTGAAGAGTCTACTTTAGTTCAAAAGGTATTAAGGACTCTATCCCTCAATTTTTATCTAAATGTATCTGCTATAGAATAAATTCATGATCTTTCTCAATTGAAGATGGATCAATTGCATGGCACACTTACTACCCATGAGATAAGAAAGAATGATGATGTACCACCAAAGAAGGAAGAAACATTCAAGATAGAGATGAAGCAAAAGAAGAAGTTCAAAGTTATGAAACCCAATTAGGATGAAATTTCATATATATATGAGGGTGAACTAATTGCTTTGACTTCAATAAAATTAAAAATAGGTTTAGGCAAGAATAAGGGTAAACTACCCCTCAAATGCTTCAATTGTGGAGAGGTAAGAAATTTTGATAATAAGTGACCTCATAAGTATAAAAATAATGATGATGAAAAGCATGATAAAGGTCATTATGATGGAAATA
Source organism: Torreya grandis (assembly GCA_037957365.1). Classification (NCBI taxonomy): domain Eukaryota; kingdom Viridiplantae; phylum Streptophyta; class Pinopsida; order Cupressales; family Taxaceae; genus Torreya; species Torreya grandis. Next base: position 2,287,161 of record JARHVA010001946.1, read on the forward strand.
TATCAATCAATCCAAATAAAAGCAAATAGGGATTCAAAAGGTTTGACAACAAGAAGTACTTCAAGGAAAAGAAGAATCTCTACACCAAAGAATATTATAGATCATCATAAGAGAGTAAAGTTAGTGAATTAGAGTATGATCATGAAGATGATGGTCTTGTTGAAGATCAATCCTTGTTCATGGTTGATGAAGGTAGTTTCTCACATCAAAAGGAGTCTACTTGTAGTAATTCAGATGATTTTAAAGATGAGATGGACTATGAGACTACATTGATAAATGATCTTGAAGAACTGAACATTGAGAAGAAGATTAAAAATAAGATGATGTCTCAACTCAAAGAATATGAGGATAAATTTAGTGTATTTGAGGCAATAATGAATGAAGATGCCAAGGATCATGAATATATGGTTAAGCATCTCAGTTGTCAATTAGAAATGTTATCTATAGGCCTAAAAGATAAAGAAGATGAATGTTCAAGATATGCTTATGAGATTATGTCTTTGAAAGATGAATTAGAGAAGTATACAAGCAAGGTGAAATCATTTTTCAAGTTTTATAAATGATCTTGATGATCTCCTAAAGAGTCAAAAGTCAACTAGTGAGATATCTAAATGAATTAGAGAAGATCCCAAAGTTGCTTTTTAAAATGACATGAATGTCAATAAGAGAAAGGTGGATCAACCTTTGAAAAATAAATTATGAGACAAGGAATGAAGGTGATGGTAGAATGAAAATAAATTAGATCAAAAAACCAAATGCCATGAGGTATGTGAATATCAATGGTTACTGCTATACTTGTAATCAGTTTGGGCATAGAGTTAGAGAATGCAAGAGACCTATTGGAAATGAATTTGTATGGAACTATGATAGGGGTCATCAGTCAAAAGGTGTGACAAAGGTTGAGTGCTTCAACTATCATGATGTTGGACACTTTGTAAAACATTTTCCATTTAAGGTAATGTAATTTGAGTTTCTTTTAATAAATATCGAGTGATATAGTTGTTATGAACTAGGACACATTGCAATATTTTGTCTAAGTTTGGTAAGATAGAATGACCTTCCTACAAAAGGTATTATGTGCTTTAACTCTCAAAAGAGAGGTCATATTGATGGATTCTAAAATCAAAGGCTTACAAGTTAGAATAGGTTTAATCAAGTTCCTAGAGTTTAAGGAAGAAGGCTAATTAACTCAAGGTGGTAAGTATGAATCATGATGAGACTATAGGTCCAAGTAATCTATTTTATATGGTGGACAATGCTTCAAAAATTGAAAAGTGCCAAGGGATCTCATTGTTACTCATGTTGAGAATAAAGAGACCAAACTCAAAGAAAAGACCAAGGTGTTGGTTAAAGATAATTCTGAGGAATGTATTGATCTAAGTGAACATCCTATTGTTGTTGAGAAAGCTTCATGAAATAACACAATTTATTAGTGCCTAGTGATGGGGTTCAGAATAGCAAGGTTGATTCTTCAAATAAAAAGGTATGTCAAGAATTCATAGATTCTCCATATGTTGTTAATTTTATCTTAAAAGAAAAGGAGAGTGATATAGAAAAAGAACTAGTTGGCATAGTTTAGACTAAGAAAAATAAGAACAAGAGCAAGAAATCTTATAACTATAAGAGGAATATATTGGTTATTTAGGATATATGGACCACTCCTGACTTCACTTTGTTTTAGAGAATTAAGGTATAAAGGATGTTTCTATCTATGCCTCTTAAGATACTCCTTTAAGTAGAGAAGAAAAATATTGTTTTGGTGTTCTTAAGATGATCATCAAAGGATAGAGATGAGTGTTTTTTAGTTGAAGCAGGTATGTCCAAGTAGAAGATATGTTGTGGTGATGTTAGAATGATGTCATAGCTATATTTGGTCTATTTGTAGGGTCAGATTGAAGGTCTTCAAGTGGAAAAAGAGGATTTATTACTTGTCAAGATGATATTTTTGAATAAAAAGGTCTATTGACCTTATTCTAGAATGCTCAAGGTGGTTTTGTTGTCTGAAGGTATGTTGAAGTCAAATTGGATATTTTTGTTTGCTCTTGGGTTTTTGATTTTGTGTTTAAGAGTATGCAGATCCTATAATGGGTTATAGGATGTGTGGGTTTTCCAAAGGTGTGGAAGCTCAAAACTTGGTCCAGAAGTTTTAAATGGTTGTCTCCACATGTTTAAGAAGTTTCATAAGTGGACATTGATTAGAAGGAGGTTTGTTGACTCTTGTTTATTTTTAGATTCTAAGGTTTTGGGCTCTACTAGAAACATGGTTTTCCTTATGATTTGAGATTTTAGGCTTCTTAATAGGTTGAATAGACGAAATGGGTTTTCAAATCAATATTCAAAAATATTTGAAGGTTTACGATTTTCAAATTATTCTTAGTATTGTTAATACGAAGGCCTAATTGATAAGTTGGTTTATGAAGTAAGTATGTTGAATAGGTTGAGCTATTTATTAAAAATTAGTGTGATTGAGGGGGAATATGAAATCATTCCATATATGAATTTTTAGTTCCTATATGTGTGTCTACTAAAAGTTATGGGCTGTACAGGTTCCAAATAAGGTTACAAGGAGTATAAATAGGCCTAATAATGAATATTTGATGTTTTTGCTCAGTTTTTCCAAAAGAGAGCGAGGCATGAGTATTTCAATGTGAGTTATTGTCATTGGTTGAGATCATGTTTATAGTTTTTTGAGTGGAATGAAGTTGTGTTGGTGGTCCTTGAGGTGATTTGAGAGAGAAGGCTTGTGAGCATGTGAGGTGGTTCTTCATGGTGTATGGAGATTTGAAGATGCTCAAGAAGTGCTATGGTTCATCAATCTTAGGGGAAGTCCCTTTTAGTTTTTTCTTCATGATTTATATTAGATTTTGGTACTTTTTTATGTTCTTTATTCAATTATTGTAGTGCTTGGTTGAAGAGAGTGTCCGCATATGGCAAGAGGAATTTGTCAATGCAAAGAAGAGGTAGTATCAAGGTAAGGGGGAGTTTTTATCATATTTATAGGATGGTCCTCTCCTATTGGTAGTATTTTTAGGTCCTTAGGATCAGTTGATGCCCATTTTTTCATTGTTTCAAAGGGGGATAAATTTCCTATGATGAGAGTACTTGAAGAGAGTGAAGGTGAGCTGAATGATTTTTGTTGACATCAATGACAAAGGGTTAGATTATTGTAGAGTTTTCAATGATGTCATGGTGATTTCATGGATATGTCCTAGTGAGTGGATAAAGTGATTTCATAGCCTAATTAACAATGATAAAGTGTGCTTGAATTTGGCTTGGTTAATCTTTATTTTTGGCTTGGTTAGAGATTTTCAAGGATGAGTATGGTGATTTGAGCATGAGAAAAGGGTTGTATTATAAGTCAATAATTGTTTGAGTGCTTGTGTGTATGAGTGGAGTTAACTTGGTTCATCATTGTTCCTATCTAGACATTTTAGGTCCAATGAAATAATATCTAAGTAGGTAGTTTAATGACATCATAATTTCCACATGTGGATGAATTAAGACAAGTTGGTCATATGGTTGTGATCACATTAGTACTTGATTATTATTATCTAAGTTTCAAGTCATGTTTCTAAGCATAGTTAAAGATATGTGGCTGTAAATTTGGGATCTTGGGTATTTTAATAGTGTTTTCTATGTTGAAATAGAGTAGAGTAAGCATGTTGATGATGTCAACATTCACAAACATGGAGGTTTTAGGAGGAAATGGTCAAATGGTTTGTTTAATACTATGCCTAGTTATTATGCACCAAATATTAGGTCATGCACCTAAGCACAACAAAAGATATGCAAGTGTAAATTTGGGCTCCCACATAGTTTAACATTATTTTCCCATACTTATCCAGATTTGTATGAGGAAATAAAGAGCTAAGTAAGCAATTTGGTGATGGAATATCTCACATGTGTGTAATTTTTATAACCAGATGATCATATGGATTTTTTTACTCTTGAGCCTAGTTGATTTTTGCTAAATTTTAGATCAGACACCGAAGCGCATCAAAATATATGCATGTACAAAGTTGGCCTTCTAGGAAATTCTCGAAATTATTGGATCTATAGTAGAAAAATCTGAGTGATAATATAAATGGTTTTATATCTCACACATGTGATGTCTTTAGGAGTAGTTTGACACATAATTGGATTATCCTATGTGAGGAGATCATACAATCCAAATTTGATAACATGTGAGTGAGCAAGGTAAAAGTTATTGAGGTTCAATTTTTCTTCTTAGACAAATTGATATGGTTCCCATAATTTATAAATTTTGAAAAAGGTAAATTTCAAACATCATCTATGGATCACATTACTCTAAGATATTAGGATGAATCAAGATGGTTCCAAGTGTTCAATGTTTAACGTTGTGCAAAGATAAAGATCAAGCTTCTTCTAAGGATCAACAGTGAGTAGGTGAATGTATAGATAGAGATAAATGGTGTGAAATAAATTAAAGAGGTCAAAGTGATATATTTATTTCATTGTTAAAGCTAGGAAAATAATGAAGAGATCGATGGATTGCATGAGGTAAAATTTTCTAGAGTGCATGAGATGAGGTCAACATGTTCAAGGTTTAACATTTGGTATTGGTGCACTAAGTGTTAAAGGTAAAGTTTCACAAAATAAGATTTATAGTGCATGTTTTATTTGATAAATGAGGACTATATATGATGTCATGGTGTTCAAGGTTTAATTGTGATCATTTGAATTCAAATCTTTGAATTTAATAAATAAAATACCAATGTCTAGTTTTTGAGCCATATCTTTTGATCTATGCTAAATTTGCTCATGGTGTAAAAATAAAATTTGTAGAGGACTCCAAGATTCATCTATAAATATTAATTTTAAGACAACAAAGTTCTCACAACCAAATTTATTAAGGTTAAAAGTTGAATTTATGTTCATGTTTATTCTAAAAGTGACCCAAGAAGATTGTTTGAGATTGTTTTGATGTTGTTTCGATGTTTAATGATGAATTAAATAAATTATATTATTATAGAATCTATTAGTATCATATATGTTCATTTTGAAGGTTTTTCCATTCATATATAGTATGAAAAAATGTTTATAAGTTGACTGTGTGTTTATTCATAATGACTGTGTGCACAGAATGTTGTTTAAGTGAATTGTGTTTAAGTTAAAGGGTATGGTGTTAGTTATTGGAACTTAAGTAGGACCTATAAATCATGTGTAATGGGTCCATAAATTTGGAAAGTGTTCCTTTGTTTCTTATTTTTCTCAATGAAGTGTCAAAGAGCTAAATTGGTGTTCATATGACCTAAAAGTGACTTAGGCCTATTTAAAAGTGGATTGTGCTTAAGTGTGACCTATGTGAGATGCCTTAAGGGTGAAGGCATGTATTGTGGAAAATAAAATAAATATTATGGACTTTATAATTCATGAATTATATATATATATATATATATATATATATATAGATATATATATATATATAGTGAAACTAAATGTGTTAGTTTCTAGGCTTATGAAAGACTTGTGAGTGAGACTAATGCAAGGTGCATGTGAGAATTGTGGAGCAAAGGAGAATTAGAGTGCCCAGTTGAGGACTTAATGAGTAATATCATATTGATGACTATGTGTATGAATTTTAGGTTGTATTTATCATGTCATAAAAGTTATCTTATAGTTTTAGGATATGAGAAGAGGTTTGAGTGTGCATACGAGGATATTTTGAGTGAAGGAGAGAGATAGTAGCATGCCTATGTGAGAGGCATGTATGAGATAGAGAGTTAATTTTTGTATGTGTTAGAAAATAGATATCCATCATCAATTTTATCTATGAATCAAGTATAAATGTTTAATAAATCCAATTATGCTTTTAAGAGTGAGAGGATGAGGACATACATTATGTCCCTATGGTTTGATGTATGAAAGTTTGTTGTGGATGGTTATGTTGCTCCTACTACACCTCCATCTAGTGTTATAGACAATAAGTTTTTTAGAATTATTTTAAGGCATTGAATGCTTTCACTTATGTTCTTTCAAAGACTTAATACACCAAGGTAATCCATTGTAAATTTACTAAAGAGATATGGGATAAAATGCAGATCATTTATGAAGGAGATTCAAAGGTGAAGCTTGTTACATTTCAAACTCACATAAGGCAATTTGAAAGTCTTAGGATGAAGGAAGAAGATTATATGGCATCCTTTCCATAGAGATTTGATGAGATTGTGAACATCATCAGAGGTCTTAGAGAGAATATTAAAGGGGCTATTTTAGTTCAAAAGGTACTAAGATCTTTATCCCTCAAGTTTGATCTAGAGGTATCTACTATAGAATAAATCCATGATCTTACTCAGTTAAATAAGGATCAATTGCATGTCACCCTTACTACCTATAAGATGAGAAAGAATTATGATATACCACCAAAGAAGGAAGAAACATTCAAGATAGAGATGAAGCTAGAGAAGAAGTTCCAAGGTAAGAAACCCAAGGAGGATGACATTTTTGATATAGATGAGGATGAACTGATTGCTTTGATTTAAATAAAATTGAAATTGTGTTCAATAAAGTATAAGGGTAAACTACCCCTCAAATTCTTCAATCGTGGAGAGGTGAGATATTTTTCTAATAAGTTCCCTCATAAGTAAAAAAAGAATGATGATGAAGATCATGATCAAGGTCATGATAATGGAAATAGATCATTCAAACCTTATAAAATCAAAAAGGGATTCAGAATTTTTAAAAACAAGAATAAGTGCTTTAAGGACAAGAAGAGTCTATACACCAAATAAGAATGGAGCTCATCATATGAGAGTGAAGTTAGTGACTCAGAGTATCATCATTGAGATCATGGTCCTATTGAAGATGAATCCTTGTTCATGTCTGAAGAAGGTAGTTTCTCACATCAAAAGAAGTCTACTTGTAGGGATTCAGATGATTTTGAAGTTGAGGTGGACTATGAGACTATATTGATAAATGTTCTTAAAGAACTAAATATCAAGAAGAAGATTAACAAGAAGATGAAGTATTAACTCAAAGACTATGAGGATAAATTCAATATATTTTAGGATAAAATTAATGAATATGCCAAGCATCATGAAGATATGGTCAAGCATCTCAGTTGTCAATTAGAAATCCTATCTCCAAGCCTAAAAGATAAAGAAGATGAATGTTCAAGGTATGATTCTAATACTATGTATTTGAAAGATGAATTAGATAAGTCTCCAATCAAGGTGAAATCATTATTCAAGTTTGATAAAAGTTATAATGATCTTGAATATCTCCTAAAGATTCAAAAGTCAGCTAGTGATAGATCTAGATTATATTTTAATGAAAATCCCAAGTTTGCTTCTCAAGTTGACATGAATGTCAATAAGAGAAAGGTGGATTAGCCTTTCAAAATAAATCATTAGACCAAGAATGATGGTGATGTTATAATGAAGACAAATTAGATTAGATAACCAAATTCCATGAGGTAAGTTAATTTCAATGGTTGTTATTATATGTGTAATTAGTTTGGTCATAGAACTAGAGAATGCAAGAGACCTGTTAAAAATGAATTTGCATGGAAATATGATGGGATTCATCAGTAAAAAGGTGTGAGAAATATTTAATACTTAAACTATCATTATGTAGGACACTTTTCAAAACATTATCCATTTAAGGTAATTAAATTCGAGTTTCCTTCAAGAAATATTGAGTGCTACCATTGTTATTAACTAGGACACATTGCAAGATTTTGTCCAAAACTGGTAAAAAAGAATGAACTTATTTTAAAAGGTATGATGTGATTCAAATATAAAAATATAGGTCATGTTTTCACTTATATTTTCACCCTTTGAGGAGATGTTTCAGCTCTCCTCATCCAAGTGGCACAATTTCAACACCTCTAGGCTAGTGGGTTGCTTATGAATGAGAGTCTCTAGATAGGGCTAGCTCCCTTTATGTACCAATTTGGATCACTAATACACCTAAAATTTTTGATGGAAAAGGGAGAGATAAAATTGAAATAAAAATATTATAATGTAGATGATATGCTAAATAATTTGATGACTTCCAACCAACTACATGTTACACATGAGAACAAAGGACTAACCAAACATACACTTTTCCAATTTGAACCTTCTCACATTAGTTTTTCATTATGAGGTTATGGATGAATGTCTATGCTAGGAAGAATATAATATAGGCCTTTAATGGCACTATTTAATATGATAACTCATTTAACCTTGACACTTTTTAGAACACTTAACATGTCCTACAAGAAGAAGTTGCAAATAGGTGAAAGAATGAGACAACATGCTAAGGAATCCATAATATTCACTAAAAATGATTCATCATACAAGTAAAAAACATTATTAATAGTTATATAAGAGGTAAAATTCATTATTATTATTGATCAAATGGTATGAAAATGAGTAGGGCTTCACCATACTTAGGTGGAGAATAAGATATAAAGGCTAAAATGATTAGTTCTGATAGAACTTGAGAGAGACAGAGAGAGAGAGAAGAAAATAGAAGTCCAAAGGTCATAAAGACACTTTTTTAGATATTAAAATTAGTTAATTGTGCATTAGGAATGGATTTGAAATATACCATGAAAGGTTAGGGTACAAATGTCAATCCAAGTATTGAAATTCATGAAAAGTGGCATGAAATTCCCTTTTCTAGATCAAAAAACTAAATTCATTATTCTCCTCTCTTTGAACAATCCAAAAATAATTAAGGATATGTCTAATTATTTTAATTAATTTTAATGGTTTAATACATGTATCTTCATTCATTTCTTGTATTCCTGGTCATCTAGAATCATCTAGAAATGAGCTATTACTACCTGCACTCTAAGAAAACTCCTCTTTTAGTCACCCCTCACACATGGCATAAAAATTGGAATTATTTTTCCATGAAAATACATGGGAGGGAGTGAATTAAAATTTTAAAGACCCTCCATATCCCTATAGTCATCAATTACACCTTAAAATCAGCTCACTTGAAGTTTTCCACCCTTCTCACGAGCTTGGTCATTATGCTAGTTTTGATTGGTTGAGATGAAGTAGCTAGTTGAGTCACTTAAGAGTTTTTAAAAGTAATTAAATTGACATGGGAAGTTATATTAAGTCATAATATTCCATTCCATGTAATTTACATCTCTTATAAACTCTTTTAACATGTATAACACATAAAATAGTCAAAAATACCCTATTTTGTACTCTATCCATATAGTTCCATACAACTTAAAATGATAAGAAGGAGCATAAAAGAGTGTTATACAACATACAATAATTTAAATGGTTACACTGGTCCATTTATATGCATCTCCATCCTTATCTTCCCAATTGGGTCAATAACTAGGGTTTGCAAGGGTTTTGAGTAGACTCTTAAGGTTTGTTCATGCAAAATTGACATTGAAGTTACAAATAATTTTCACAATAATGAATATTAGGACCCATATAAAATTTTCCCAAGTTATTGGGCTCCCATGCACCAATATTTTATAGTTATGAGATCTTTAATTTGACCTCTCAGCTTCTTCTCCTTATATTTCATAAGCTTGATGTGACTTTGAGTCCAAAATGGATTTATTGTGGTTTCTCATGAACTAAAAAATATTTAACATATATAAATTCATCCCATAATCATGTTTCAATAAGTTATGAATCTTAACTGATGATAAAATTGGATTTGACATTTAATTTGGAACCTAGGCCTAAAACCTGCCTAGTAAGACTATCTACATCTTTGAGGGTTTAGACTTCCCTAATTATATTTATCATTTTATTAAAGGTGATTTATGTTTTTATGGATTATTTATAACCTCCTAAACCTAATTTCAATGTTCAAATAATTCTTGGTCCACCCTTTTGCAACTCTTTCTCAAACCTGCTAGTCTATGCATAAGGGGAAGTACCCTCTATCTGAGACAAAATAGAGGATAATTCCCCTATTTTATTAGAAAATTTGAATACTTAAATGTAATATAATAGTGATAATTATTTCCTTTAAAAAAATTCAGCCCTTTTTTGTATGTTTAGATCCTCCAAAATCATTAAAAACCAAAATAAACCTTGGTGAAATGGACTTTGTGCAAGGTTCTTCATGTGGACTGTGTATTGTAATGTTAGATCCATCTCTCTCTTAATTTCCACTATAAATATCATGTTTAAATTTATTACATAATTTTTTATGTCTTTCAAACACATATATCATCTTATACTCCTCTAACACTTCTCATTTCTTACTTCTCCAATTGATTATCTTGAAATGCAGATTGTGTTCTTGCTTGAGAAGGACCCCTGTAGATGATCCTACCTAGTTAGACCTTAAACATGGTTATTAAATAATTAATTGAAATATTTTAAGACTAATTTAAAATTATTTAGGTAAATTTTCCACATGTTTATGTTATTTTCACACCAAGATCATTTCCTTCCTTTTCACTATTTTCATAATCGTATATAGTGGTTGTAGGTGCTCATAGGACCTTAAGGAATCTACGTAAGCTTATTTACATTGTTAAGGGATTATGGAAATTTATCTAATAATGATGGATTATTTCAAACATTTCCCATCACTTCAATTCTCCATGTACTCTTTCCCATTCATGGACTAGTCAAGACTATATACACCTTTCTTGAATGTGTTTCTTGTATTATAGGGGGCACTTGTAGGTTGAACTACATGATTTAGACCTAATTTTCATGCCTAATGTCCTCCTAGAAGTTTTCCATACCATTTTATAGCCAAAAAATTCATTAAATTCTTGTATTGAGGTCCATCACTGAGGTATCTATCCTACTCTCCATGGTGACCCTACAACAAGCCTATAGGTATGCATTTTTGTGATGAAAGAGACCTGTAGGTGGTACTATGTGATCTTATCTTGCATCTTGACTTTTGTAAGTAACCATTTGAACATAATTAATCTCTTATTAAACATTTAATTCAAGCTATAATGAGTTCATTATTTATACTACCACCTTGGGAAGTAGTGACACTCAATCATTCAAATAATGTAGACAACAATGAGGGAAATCAGTGTTCAAATAAAAACTTTGGATCTCTTAATAGTTATCTTCCATTAGCCATATATCCTCTATCTTTTTAAGGTGATAGATCTACGTGGAAAATTGAATAAATATGCTCATATATATCTTATAAACCAATGCAACTTTGTTTTATGACATTGGCTAAAATGGCTTGGATCTTTATTTTCCCTCTATAGGGAAAATGTCCCTATATCTATAGTCATCTCTCCTTCTAAAATTTCTTCATATTTTGCATATAAATTCAATAGTTCTTATGGGAATTTTATTATTCTTCCAACATATATGATCCAAAAAGGATTTTCAAACTTATTTCAATTCTCCATAATGATATTTTAGCTCTTTGCTAGCACCTATAGGCAGGTGAACATTTTCAAGGTATAGTTAGTAAGTATAAGGGTGGATAGTTTGCATTGTTTCTAACTTATCATGAGTTATAAGCTTATTAAAATACATTAAAATTAACTCTTTAAATATAAAATATTTTTAAACCACTAATAATGCTCCCATTATTACATGACATCATCATAGAATACCTGTATGTGTATCTTGACTAGTATGTAGGTAGCAGTTACAAGTGTGAATAGTATGTATTGCATTTAGACTTTAATGATTTTTAATCCTATTACAATACCTCCAAATGGATTTTAAAAACACTTTAATGGATTCAAATATTTGTGTTCCTAGTTTCTATGTGTTTTTATTCTTCCAAGCACCTATATATGAACATTTTCATGGCAGACTGACTAGCAAGTTGTATATGACAGTAATTCTATATAGATTGCTTTATGAAAAGTTGTTTTAAGGTGAATATGGAAAATTTAACATTAGAAACATGTAAACCAACCCATATTCATCCTTCAAAACCACTATCAAAGCAATAAGATCCTAAAAAAGGTGAAATTTTTCTTATAACATAGAATGATGCATTCATTTACAACCTGAGATTATTTTCATATCCAATCATATTGAAACACTAAACCAAGAATTGGGATAATTTTAAGAGGTATTAAAAATAATATAGAAACAAAAAAAAAAGTGAATTGTATAAACTTGTCCAAAATGGATCAAAACCTATAGGGTGCACAAACTAGTAAGAAGAAAAACATAGTCAACTTCATGAGGATGGTTCATAAAGCACAAGCCACCATTCTTCAAAATATTTTTATGTAAATGAATATATTTGAGTTTAATTTCACCTCTAAAAGGTTTTTGACCTATAACCTCTTCTACTAACCATACCAAGCATGAACCTTTTGATCACTTCTATATGTCTAGAAGGGAAGGAAAGGAATAGAATGGTTTTGGGCCTTTTTTATCACTTTTAAATAATTTCAAGGACTAATATGAGTTTTATGGAGATTAAGGGATGTTACATGATATTATACCTCATGTAACCTTCCCCCATGGGTCGTACATGTGCCAAACTCTCTCTTTTTAGTTAGTTTCTTGATATTTAGTTAGATAACCTACAAGATTTAGATAATACTGATATTATTGATATGGAATCTTACTTATTTGATGTTTGAGAGGAAATAAATACACTTGGTTACCTTAAAAACTATGTCAATTACATTTATGACCCCTAAAAGCCTTCTAAATGACTCAAAATGACAAATTGACTAATATGATTAAGACCAAGGCGAAGATGACATTAAATAACATAAAATAACTTATAATACACATGATGAAAATATATTATACCCTTAAAATATCTAAAATTCAATTTTTTTCCTATAGGGATCCCAATTTGACTTGTAGGGTCAAATCTGGTCAATAAATTGGTGACTCATAGGGGTAGTATGCTTGCTATACTAACTAGAGTATTAGCTTTATTATTCCATTGGGTTTAGGGAGTCATCTAAAGTTTGAGAGAAAACACGAGGATATTTAAAACAATATTTGATAAATACAAGATCAATTGACTACCTCAACCACAAAAATCAAGGGACACACAAAACAAAGCAAACTAACTAACAAGACACACACACACACACACACACACACACACACACACACACACACAAAAAAAAAAAAGGAACTTATGGGAATTAAAAAAAAACTATTATGCATAACTATAAAATAATAATTCCTCCTTTTTAGAGTCAAAAGGAAATTTTCTTGAATCTTCTTTTTCATGAGATGAGTCATAGTGTCAAGCATGTTTCTCCTTGGATTGGATGCTTGGTAGATCAGACCTATTCCTTGGCACTTAATTTGATCTAATCTCAAATATGTCATCCTTAAATGGGTATCTAATTTATATATTTTCCTCTTGAAATTTTACACATAACTCATACTTATTCCCACTCTTCCTCTCATGATCAACTTGTATCTTCTTGGTAGACATGGATTTAAGAGATTGGTTTCTTGTTTTCTATAAGATTGAGGCCAATTGGAGCTTGGTACATCCTTCAAAATATGATTTGTTTCTCCAAAATAATTGAGAGTATTATATCCTATTTTTATTATTTCAATCATATCATCATGGAATGCATATGCCTCTTTAAAGGGAAGATTTGAAAGGTTGATTTTGCTTTGCATACTCAATTGAGTGCCAAGGCCACCTTCTCCATTTTTTAATAGATCATAGCCTCCTTAAAAAGGAGTATAACCTAGTAAAATTATTAGAAACAATTCATCCAAATTATTATTGAGAACTTTTTCTTTCCCATCCATGATATCTTGCATAGTGATGGAAGAACCAGTGACTATTTCTTCCTCTTTGGCAAAGGAAAACATTCTTCCATATCAACCCAATCAGAAGTTTCCACATAAGAGACTACCTATTTTTAAAAATTTATTACCTATTAATGGTTATAAATTTGTATCTCAATTTCCATAACATGAATTTTTTTCCCAAGGACTTCAAGATCCTTAATTTACTTCTCCTTCTTGGTGATGCCAAGACTAGGCATCTTGTAATCATGTGACTTAGTCCAATGAGGCTGCCAAGGAGATAGGATTTATTCAAGCAAGAGTTCTAAGTTTTTTTTTAAAAAATACTCATATTTATGTTCCCATACCATAGGTACATCAAGTAAAAGTTTGATAGGGTGAGGACAAGATAAACTAGTTGGTGGAGGTGACACATAGAACTCAAAATCAAATTGAGAGTGAAATGTATGCAATTTTTTTAGAAGCTATTAAGGAAAGGGAGAAAGAACTTGGGATAAAATGGCTTATTTTTGTTCCTTAAATTTTAAAATACATTCATTCACATCTGATTTATAATGATCAATATCTTGAGGTAGCTTAGATGGGGTGTGTTTAGGCATAGTATCTTCTTTTGGGTCTAAACCTTCCATCTCACCTTAACTCAAAAATTTCATCCTTGACTCTAAGTATAAAATTTTATTGGATAGGTTATCTTGGATAATTATTTATTTAATTTCATATGAATATTTATGATTATTATTAGTACAATAGAGCTGACATGGAACATAAGAATCTTCTTGAGGAAGGGTGGGAGCAACTTGCATAGGGTCAAGTTCTTTCTGAACTTCACACTCTTTATCGAGGCTTATATATTATTTCTTTTCTCATGAATCCAATATATTATTACAAATTATATTTTTAGAATTATGAGTCTCTTATTAAGTTATTTATTCACTTTGAGGAGTGGATGAAGTGTTCAAGAAATTTTGGATCTCCATAGGCTTGGATTGTTCACCTTGTCTCCAACTTGGAATCTCCTATCTAGAGGTCACTTCTTGAGGTGGGGATGTAATTAGAGACAGAAATGAGGGATTACATTCCACTTTTTTTTTATGACATGGATTTTCTCATATTCATATTATCCAACTCAATCTACCTATCAAGATTTACTTCAAAAATAAGGTTTGTCTCTCTTCCAACTAATTAGGAAAAGGATGACTTTTACAAGATTGATTGGGTTCATGAGTGAGAATCAAATAAGACTAATATTAATATTGGGTATGTTTATATGAATTATAATAGGTTTTTTAAGGTTAATTATCATGAATTTTTATCCTATCTTCTAAGGATGAAACTAGGCCACTCACATCTAGCATCTCACTTATGAACAATTACTAATTATCTCTCTCAATAGGTATCCACTCTCTTTTGGTAAGCTCTAATGAATATCTCACATTATTAATAATATGAATAGGAAAACTTGACCATATCCCCTTAGTGTATCAACATCTATTGTGTACTTCTCATATCCCAAAAGAGTTTTCTTGAAAGTGGAATTGGATTGATTAGAGAAGTGACTAGGTTGATTGTGAGAAGAAAGATATTGAGAAGGCTATTTATAAAAATGATAAAAATCATGGAAAGGTTAATATGGGTCATATTATATCTGTTAAGAAGAGTATTTGAGCTGGAAAGGATAATACAAAGGCTGATGGGAAATGCCAAAAGTTTGATAGACCTCACTAACTTGTGTAAAATAATAATCAACACCAAAATTAGCCATGGAACCTCATTGAAAGCAAGAACACAAAGAAATATATTACCCACAAAAATATTTAAAAATAAACATAGGATACTTGACCAATTTATTTATCTTTGAAGTCACCATCGATGCTTGGATATATGCCTCCAAAGGTTGATTTTTGGAAGACAACACTAAAAATATTTCAAATTCTTAGACTAAGAGTCCCATTGAGCATGCTAAAAATTGTTATCTCTTGGATTTCACCCTTTGAAGAGATGTCTTATATCTCCTCATCCAAGTGGCACAATTTAAATACCTTTATGCTTGTGGGTATCCTATGAATGAGGTGAGTCTTTAGATAGGGATATTTCCCTTGATGTACCACTTTGGATCACTACTACACCTAGACTTTGTGAGGGAAAAGGGAGAGACAAAAATGAATTAAAACTACTTTAATGGAGGTGATACACCAAATTATTTGATGACTTCTAACTAATTACATGTTAAACATGAGAACAAAAGACTAACCAAACATACACTTTTCCAATTTGAACCTTCTCACATCAGTGATTCATTATGAGGTTATGGATAAATGTTTAGGCTATGAGGACTAAAAAGGAGGCCTTGAATGTCACTAGTGAATAGGATAACTCACTTAACCTTGACACCTCCTATAATACTTCACATGACCTACAAGAAGAAGCTGTAAATAGGTGAGAGAATGAGACAACATTCTAAGGAATCCATAGTCTTCACTAAGCAAGATCCATCATCCAAGTAATACACACTATGAAGAGTTATGGAATAGGTAAAAATTATTATTATTATTGATAAAATGGTATGTAAATGAGTAGGTATTTTCCATATTCAGGTGGAGCATAAGTTACAAAGGCCAAAATGGCTAATTCTTAGAGAACATGAGAGAGAGAGAAGAAAAGAGAATTCTAAAGGTCACAAGGACACTTGTAAAGATAATAAAACAAGTTAATTTTTCATGATAAAATGACATAAAATGGACCATGTAAGGTTAGGTAGTACAAATTTTGATCCAAGTCATGAAACTCATGAAAAGTGGCATGAAATTCCTTTTCTTAGCTCAAAAAACTATCTTCATTATTCACCTCTATTTTAATGTCCCAAAACTAACTAGGGATAGGTGTGATTATTGAAATGAATGGGAATGGTTTTATGCATGCCTTTCCATGCATTAGTTTTAGTCTTGGTCATCTGGAATCATCTAGAAATGAGTTATCACTACCTACACTCTAAGAAAACTCCTCTTTTAGTAACCCCTCACACTTGGCCTCAAAATTGGATTTATTTTTCCATAAAAATACATGGGATGGATTTAATGACATATTTAAAGATGCTACATCACCTTAGAGGCATTAAGTACACTTAAAACTAGCTCACTTAAAGTTTTCCACCCTTCTCACTAGCTAGTTTTGATTGGCTGAGATGAAGTAGATAGTTGAGGACTTTAGGTGTTTTTTCAAGGAATAAAAATGACATTGGTAGTTATCTTAAGTCCTAATATTAACTTATATGTGTTTTTCATATCTTTTAATCTCTTGAAATGTGTACAACACATAAAATAGTTAAAAATACCCTATTTTTCACTCTATCTGTATAGTTATATACAACTAAGAAGGATGAGAAGGATCTTGAAAGATTATTATAAAACATATAATGATTTTCATGGTCAAATTGGTCCATTTAGATTCATCTCTAGACTCATCTTCACAATCATGTCAATAACCAAGGTTTGCAAGGGTTTTGAGTGCTTTCGACTCTTAAAGTTTGTTCATGTAGATTTGAAATTTTAGTTGCAAAAAAAAATCATAATAATGAATATTATGACCCCTGTCAACTTTTCCCAGGTGATTGGGCTCCCATGCACCAAGACCATATAGTTATGAGCTCTTCAATTTGACCTCTCAGGTTTTTCTCCTTATTTTGCATAGGCCTCATGTGACTTTGAGTCCAAAATGGATTTCTTGTGGTTTATCAAGTAATAAAAAATATTTAACATCTCTAAATTAATCCCATAAACATGTCTCAATAGGGTATAAATCTTACCTCATGCTAAAAGTGGATTTGACCTTTCATTTGGACCCTAGGCCTAAAACCTACCTGGTAAGCTTGTCTAAACATTTGAGGGTTTATACCTCCCTTTTATATTTATCATTTTATTTAAGGTCACTTATGTTTTTTTGGATGTTTTATAACATCTAAAAACTCTTTTAAATTTTCAAACATCTCCTGGTCCTCCATTTTTAACTCTTTTTCAAACCTACCATTCTATGCATAAGGGGAAATACCCTCTATTTGAGATAAAATAGAGGGTACTTCCCTTATTTCCTCAGACATGTTGAATATTTAAATGTCATATTAAATTTAGAATTATATCATTCACAAAAATTAATCTCTTATTTCTATGGTTATATCTTTCAAAGGCATTAAAATCCAAAACAGACCTTGGTGAAATGAACTGTGTGCAAGATTCTTCATGTGGACTATGTCTTGCATTATTAGATCCCTCTCTCTCTTAATTTAAATTTTAAATATCCTATTTAAATTTATTATATAATTTTTTATGTATTTAAAACACATCTATCATTTTAGAATCCTCCAATACTTTTCATTTCATACTTTTCTAATT
The DNA here is from genome assembly GCA_037957365.1 of Torreya grandis. NCBI lineage: Eukaryota > Viridiplantae > Streptophyta > Pinopsida > Cupressales > Taxaceae > Torreya > Torreya grandis. Next base: position 2,305,228 of record JARHVA010001946.1, read on the forward strand.
GACTATCTTGAACTGCAGACTATGTTCTTGCTTGAGAAGGACCCCTGTTGATGATCCTACCCAATTGGACCTTAAACATGGTACTTAAAGAATTAATTTAAAGGTTTCAAGACTAATTTATAATTATTTAGGTCAATTTTACTCATGTTAATTCTATATTCACACCAAGAACATTGTGTTCCTTTTCACTGTTGTTCACAGCCATCGATAGTGGTTGTAGGTGTTCTTAGGACCTTAACGAATCTATGTAAGATTTTTTTAAATTTTTAAGGGATTATGGATATTTCTCTGATAACAATTAATGATTTAAAATATTTACCATAACTTCAGCCCTGCATGTACTCTTTCCCATTCATTGATTGGTCAAGATTGTATACACCTTTCCTAATTGTGTTTCTTGTATTGGAGGGGGAACCTATAGATTGAAATGGATGATTTAGACCTAATTTGCATGCCTAATGTCCTCCTATAAGTTTTTAATACGATGTTATATATATACTAATTAATTATATGAGTTTAGTGAGGTCCATCACTAGGGTATCTAGCCTACTCTCCATGCTGACCCTACAACCAGCCTGTTGGTGTACATTCTATGATGAAAGAGACATGTAGGTGGTACTATGTGATCTTATATTGTATCATGTATTATATAGGTAACAATTGTAACCTAATTAATATCATATTAAAAATTTAATTTAACCTATCATGAATGTATTATTTATACTACCAACTTGGGAATAATGACACTCAATCATTCAAATCCTATAGATAATAGTGAGGGAAATTAGCGTTCAAATAAATGAATTAAACTTTGTTTAATGACTTCTTCAAAATGGCTTGGATCTCTATTTTCCTTCTTTAGGTAAAATGTCCCTGTATCTACAATGATCTCTCCTATAATTTATTCATATATTTCCTAAAAAATAGATAGTTATTATGTTCCTATTATGATATTTCCAACATATATGATCCTAAAAGGATTTTCACACTTGTTTCAATGCTCTATAATGTTATTTTAGCTCTATACTAGAACCTATAGGTAGGTGGACATTTTCAAGGTACAGACAATAAGTATGAGGGTGGATAGTTTAAATTATTTATAAATTATCATGAGTTATAAGCTTATCCAAATAATTTCAAATTTACTCTTTAAATCTCAAAAAAATTAAACCACTATTGAAGCTCCCATTCTTACATGACATCATCATGGAATACCTATATGTGCATCTTGACTAGTATGCAGGCAATAGTTACAAGTGTGAATAGTATGTATTGGATTTAGCCTTAAATGAGTTTTAATCCTATTAAAATATCTAAAATTGGATTTAAAAAACACTTAAATTGATTTAAAGAGTTGTGTTCCTAGTTTCCACATGATTTTCTTCTTCCAAGCACCTGCATATGAACATTTTCATGGTAGACTAACTGACAAGTTGCATATGACTGTAATTCCATTTAGATTGACCTGGGAAAAGAGGTTGAAATTTTAAGGTGACCAAGAGAACATTTGAAAAATGTAAAACAACCCATATTCATCCTAAAAAACCACTATCAAAGAAAGAAGATCCTGTAAATGGAAAAAAATTACCTAAAACATAGAATGTTGCATTCATTTGTATCCTAAAATGATTTGCATATCCAAACATATTGAAACACTAAAAAAAACATGGGGATAATTTGAGAATGGATTAAAAATCATATGGAAAATACATTATCAAGTGAATTGTATGGACTTATCTAAAATGGAGCAAAACCTATAGGGTACATAGATTAATAATTTTAAAAAAAAAATAGTCAACTTCATGAGGATGGTTCATAAAGCATAGCACACCATTCTTTGAAAATGTGTTATGTAAATGAATCTATCTAAGTGTAATTTCACTTCCCAAATAATTTTGACTTGGAACCTCTTCTACTAACTATACCAAGCATGAACATGTTGATTATTTCTATTTATTTAGAATGGTAAGAAAGGAGTAGAATGGTTTTGGGCCTTTTTTAGCACTTCCAAAGCATGTCAATCACTAAGATGAGTGTGAGTAAGATTAAGGGATGTTAAATGATCTTATCTCATGTGTCACCTTACTCCATGGGTTGTATAAGTGCCAAACTCCCACTTTTTAGTTGGTTTCTTAATCTTCAATTAGATAATAGTGACATTCTTAATAGGGAATCTAACTTATTAGATGTTTTATAGGAAATAAGGACACTTAGAAACTTTGAAAACCATTTCACTTGCATTTATGACCCCTAAAATCCTTCTAAATGAATAAAATTGACAAATTGACTAACATGACTAAGACCAAGCCTAAGATGATATTAAATGACATCAAATAAATTATAATACACCCCATGACAAGATACTAGACCCTTAAAACATCTAAAAAGAAAATTTGTATGTATAAGGGTCCTAATTTGACCTATAGGGTCAAATTTGGTCACTAGGTCACATTATTATATTCTACAAGAAGAGGCCTATAAGTCATAATACGTTTAATCAGGCTCTTTGAGTACAAGGAAGAAGGCTAGTCAACTCATGGAAGCCAAATGTGGTAAGTATTAATCATGATGAGACTACAGGTCTAAGTAATCTATTTTCTATGGTGGAATAAGCTTTAAATTTTGAAAAGTGCCAAGTGATCTCATTATCTTCTTATGTTAATAATAAAGAGACCAAGCTCAAATAAAATACCAAAGTGTTAATTAAAGCTAGTTTTGAGGAATGTATGAATCCAAGTGAACATCCTATTGTTGTTGAACAAGCTTCATGCAAAGAAAATCAATTGTAAGTGCCTAGTGATGAGTTTTATAACTCCAAGGTTGATTCTTCAAATAAAAAGGTATGTCAAGATTCCATAGGTGCTCCATATGTTGTCATTCTATCTTCTAAAAAAAGGAGAGTGATATAGAAAAAGAACCAGTTGGCATAGTTCAGATTAATAAAAAGAAGAATGAGAGCAATAAATATTATATCTATCAAAGGATTCTAGTGGTTACTAAGGAGATGTGGGCCACTCCTGGCTTCACTTTATTTTATAGCATTGTGGTGAAAAGGATGTCTGTATCTATGCTTCTTAAGATACTCCTTTCAGTGGAAAAGCAAAATATTTTTCTTGTGATCTTCATATGGTCCTAAAATGATAGAGATGAGTGTTTTTAAGTTAAAATAGGTGTGTTCAGGTGGAAGATATGTTATGGTCATGTGATAATGATGTCATAGCTATATATGGTTAGTTTGTAGGGTCAAATTTTAAGTTTTCAAATGGTAAAAGACGATTTGTGATTTTTCAAGATTATCTTTTTACATAGAAATTTTTATTGACCTTATTATATCATGCTTTAATTGGTGTTGTGGTCTGAAGGTATGTTGAAGTTAAATTAGAGATTTTTGTTTTCTCTAAGGTTTCTTAGTTTGTGTTTAAGAGTATACAGATCCTAAAATTAGCTATATGATGTGTGGGTTCCCAAATATGTGGAAGATCAAACCTTGGTATAGAAGTGTGTAATGGTTTTCTCTAGGTGTTTAATAAGTTTTAAAAGTGGGCATTGACTAGAAGAAGGTTTGTTGAATCTTGTTTGTTTTCAGATTATAGGGTTTTGGGCTCTACTATAAAAGAGAATTTCCTTATGAGTTGAGATATGAGGCTTCTTAAAAGGTTGAATAGGCCAAATTAGTTTTCAAATAAAGCTTTATATAGATCTAAAGGTTTATGATTTTCAAATTATTCTTATTTTTATCAAGATGGAGGCCTAATTAAAAAGTTGGTTTGTGAAGGAAGTATCTTGTAGAGGTTGAGCTAGTCGTTGAAAATTGGTTTGATTGAGGGGTCATATGAGAGTGATCTAGATATGAAGTTTTAGTTCTTGAATGTGTGGATACTAAAATTTGTCATCTCTACAAGTTCTAGATAGGGCTACAATGCGTCTAGACAGACCTAATAATGAAGATATGATGTTTTCACTTAATTTCTACCAAAGAGTGAGGCATGAGTATTTTAAGGTTATTTCATAGGATTGGTTGAGAACATGTTTCCTATTCTATGAGTGGAATGAAGTTGTGTTGATGGTCCTTGAGGTGGTTTCAAAGAGAAGGCTATTGATCCTATGAGGTGGTTCTTCATGGTGTATGGAGATTTGAAAATGCTCAAGAAGTTTAATGGCTTACATATCTTAGGGGGAGTCCCTCTTAGATGTTTCTTGGTGAGTTACATCAGATTTCAAGAATTTTTTAAGTTATTTTTTCATTGATTGTAGTGCTTGTTTGAAGAGAGTATTGGCACATGGAGAGAGGAAGTTATCAAGGCAAAGAAAAGGCAAGATCAAGGTAAAGGGGAGTTTGTATTATCTTTCTAAGATGGTCCACTCTTGTTGAAAATTCTTTTTAGGTCCTCAAGATCATTTCATCCTGACTTTTTCATTGTGTCAAAGGGGGAGAAAATTCATATTGTGAGAGTGCTTAAAGAGAGAGAAGGTGAGGGAATATTATTAGAGAGTTTTCAATTACGTTATGGTGATGTCCTGGTGAGTGGATGAAGTGATTTGATAGCCTAAGTAAAAATGATAAAGTGTAATGGTTATGATCACATTAGTCCCTAGTTACTATGTGCTAAGTCTCATGTTAGGCACCTAATCATAGTCAAAGATATGTAGGTGCAAATTTGGATTCTTAGGCATTTTGATAGTGGTTTCTATGTTCAAATAGAGTTGAGTAATCATGTTGATTATTTAAGCATTCACATGCATGGAAGTTTTAGGAGGAAATGGTCACATGGGTTTGTTTAGTATTGTGCCTAGTTTTTACGAACTAAATTTCAGATCATGACCCTAAGCATGACAAAAGATATGTAAGTTGAAATTTTGGCTGCCAAGTAGTTTGATATTGTTTTCCCATACTTAGCCAAATTTGCATGAGGAAAAAAATAACCAAGTAAGTAGTTTGGTGATGGCATATCTCTCATGTGTGGACATTTTAAAACAAGATGATCATATAGGTTTATTTACTTTTTATCTTAGTTAATTCATGATAAATTTTAGATCATGAAATGAAGTGAATTAAAATATATGAATGTGCAAAGTTGGCCTTCCAAGTAATTCTTGAAATTGTTGGCTCTATGGTAGAATAATATGAGTGAGAATATTAATGGCATTATATCTCACACATATGAAGGCTTCAAGAGTAGTTTGACACATGGTTGGATTTTCTTATGTGAGGAGATCATATGGTCTAAAATTTGGGAAAATACAAGTGATCAAGATAAAAATTATTGAGGTTTAAAGTTGGTTTCTTAGATAGAGGTTTCAAGAGTAGTTTGACACATGGTTGGATTATCCTATGTGAGGAGATCATATGGACCAAAATTTGGGAAAATATGAGTGATTGAGATAAAAATTATTGAGTTTCAAATTTGGTTTCTTAGATAGATTTTAATGGCACCCATACTTAGTAAACTTTTCACAAAGTAAAGTTCAAATATCATTAATAGAGCACATGTTTCCAAGATATCAGGAAGCATCGAGATGGTGGAAAGTTTTTAGTGTTTAAAATTATGCAAAGATAAAGATAAAGCTTCTCATAAGGATCAATGGTGAGTGGGTGATCATATAGATAGAGATAAATGGTGAAAATTAAATTCAAGAGGTCAAAGTGATAGTTGTCTATCATTGTTAAATCTAGTACAATCTTGAAGAGATCAATGGAGCACATGAGGTCAACATGTTTAAGGTTTAACATTTGGCATTGGTGCACTATGTGTTTAAAGGTTGAGATTCATACAATAAGATTGATGGTGCATGTATTTTCTGAGCATAAAGGACTTGAGATGATAGAATGGTATTCAAGGTTTAATTATGACCGTTTGAATTCAAATATTTGAATTTAACAAAGGAAAGACCAGTGTCTAGTTTTTGAGCCATATCTTTTGATCTATTAAGAATTTTCTCATGGTGTAAAAATAGAATTTATAATGGAATCTAAGGTTAATCTATAAATATGAATTTTAATATCTTAAATTTTGTAAAATCAAAGTTATGAAGGTTCAAATTTGATTTTGTGTTCATGTTTGTTTTGTAAGTGACCCAAGAAGATTGTTTGAGCTTGTTTTATGTTATTTTGATGTTTAATGATGAATTAGATATTGGATCATGTTTTAGAATCCATGAGGATAATTTTTGTGTATTATGAAGGTTTGAACAATCATATGTAGTATAAATAAATCTATATAATTTGACTGTGTACATAAAATGTTGTTTGAGTAAATTGTGCTTAAGAAAAAGGGTATAATTTTGGTTGTTGGCACTTAATGAGGAAACATAGATCATGTATAATGGTTCCATACATTTTTAAAGTGTTTTTTTAGTTTCTTTTTTTGCTTGGATAAGTTTCAAAGTGTTAAATGGATCTCCATAGGACCTAAAAGTGACTTAGGCCTATCTAAAAGTGGATTGTGCTTAAGTCTGACTATGTGAGATGACTTAAGGTTAAAGGAATGTATTTTGGCCATTAGAATTGATAATTAATTAATTATATATATATAGTGAAACTAAATGTGTTGGTTTCTAGGCTTATCAAAGACTTTTAACTGAGACTAGTGCAAGGTGTATGTGAGAATTGTGGAGCAAAGGAGAGGTAGAGTGCCCATTTGATGAGTTAATTAGTAGAGAAGATTGATGACTATGTGTATGATTTTTAGGTCATATTTTTTATGTCTAAAGAGTTATCTTATAGTTTGATTTTATGTGAAGAGGTCTAAGTGTGCATATTAGGATAGTTTGAGTGAATAAGGAGAGAGATAGTGGCATGCTTATATGAGAGACATGTCTGAGATAGATAGAGAATTTGTACAGGTGTTAGGAAAATATAGATCAATCATCAGGTGTTGAATACATCCACTCTAGGATAGAGGTGTTCACTTCAAAGGAGGGTCTAAATAACTTGACAATTCTTAAGGGTAGTTTATCCTTGTGAAATAAGTGTTTCACTAAAGGCCTTTGGTTAAGAGGATATGATCAAGGTTTTATGGTATAAAGGAGTTGACTAGTCTCTTGTTTATAATTTATTATAGGACAAAAATCCATGTGTTATAGGCTTGAGAGTGGTTTTTATTCCCCATGAGGGTTTCCCATAGGAACTATGTGTTATGTGTTTGATCTTGTGTATGTATTGAATGAATGACACCTTTTGTTAATGCTTATTGATCAAGTTGATATATGATGATTATTTAATAGTTTGAAAGGATTATAATTGAAATTTAAATATTTGGATTCACTGATTCAACCCCCCTATCTCAGTGATTGTACCTATAAAAACTTTGATATTTAGATGATGGAAAAAATAATGCAATATCAACTTTGGGAGTAGTAGATAAAGGAAGTAACACATAATTGTCTAAAGCTATAAAATTTTGAGTAGTATCCATGACTAATATTTGAGAATGATCAATATTCAAGTAATAAGTATTTAACGTTGCATAAATTCTAAAAGTACCTATAGATCCTTCTCTCAACCTCTTTATTTTGAGTTTGAGCACTTTTATAACTTACATCAATTAAGGTGCTATGATATCATTCTCTTTCTAAGTTTTAGTTATGGTCCACTAACTTCTCCCATAAAAGAGGGAGATGGTACTAATTTTTGTTAATGAAAACTACCCATATCAATTTTTGTCACTAGTGAAGGGAAGCCTACTTTATCTACAATGATTTATTTTCACTTGAGAAATATAAGTGTTTTATCCAACACTGTTTGAGTTATATTCTCTAAGGGTGTATATTTATCTCAGTTTCAATCAATTTGTTGAAGGATATTTGATTAAATATAACTTTCTTCATATATAATATATAAAAACATCTTCATCATTTTCAAATTCCTCTAGAATATTTTATATCCTGAAATTGATGACTTGATCTAAGTTAAAGAAGGAATAAATATGAACCATGACTTCTATCTCGTCAACACAATCCATCCAAAAGTCTTTAAAATGGGGTACATGTTAGTATGAAGAGTTGATAATGTTCTTAAATAGTCCTATAACTTTAATTTAAGGTCTAGTATGAAATTATAGAAGAGTGAATAGATTCATTTCACCATCAATAGTCTTTGCTTTGGCTACTAAAATAGAAGTGTATCTTCTGATTGAGATCGGGAAGTCTATTCATGTTTTCTTTTTATTTGAAAAAAAATTATGGTTTTAGACCAATTATCTTACCAATTCCATTAGAGCCCATTTTTCATCTACATACCTTGGGATCATGTATCGATCTATTTAACACCAATATATTTGAGGTATGAGAATGTTTGAAATTATATAAACCAAACTCCCCATCTTGTTATTTTTGAAGAAGCTTCAACTAATATTCTGACATTATAAGGATCAATCTCAAACATCTAAATGAAATTATGAAAAAATGCCTCATTGACCCTAAAAAAGATCTAATATCTCCTTTAAAATAACTTAGGTATATAATTCATATATCTTATATGATTCCATATCATCTAATGCATTTAATCTAATATAGATCCTCCTATAGGTAATTGTGTATACTAGATATGATATCATGTTAAATTTCAATGTTTTAGTTACCCTTGTTAGAGTTCTAAGAAGGGATTCACTGATCAATTCATGATAATTGATCTATTTCTTATTTTCATGAATTATCCAAATGTATCTGTACATCCATGTATGAAAATATTTGGAAACAAGATTTCCAACAACTCCATTCAATAGAGTAATGATATCATTAATTTCATTCATGAATTCAAACCTTGAGAGATTTTTGGGAAACCTTGATGCTGGACTCTTTGGTTTTGATAACCACGATTTTTTTACCATTTTAGATCATGTGTTTGTATTTGAATCCCATAATTATTGAGTATAATTTGTAGAAAGATCAACATATGACTATGATCAGGCAATTTGAGAATGTCATCAATGCATTATGGATGGATGCACATAACATACTCTCCTTTTGAGATTTTTTACTTATACTATTTCTTGGTCATAGTATTTTTACATAGTCAACACCAACTATAGATATTATATTAATGTTTAGAAAGATGTAGGTTGAGACAGGCCACTATCATGAATGTTTTGATCCCAATCTATTTTTTAAACTACACCAATTCTTTATGAGAAATCTACAAGATATACATGACCCAAGTCCATATCTAAAATATTTTTCATGTTTAAATATAAATTTTAATGAACTAAAACCCATTATAATTGATATTTCATGTCTACATTATTCTTATTTTTTGGAGTCTCTAATGTAGAAATCTGATGAGATAACCTTCTCTAGAAGGAGGTCTGAGTTTCAAGATTTCCTCAAGAAGAATAGGTGAAATAATAAGTTTGCATGAGAAAGGCACATATCCCTAGAGTGTGTCTATTAGAAGGAAAATGTATATGGCATGTTGAACATGAGTTGATTTTCCTCCATATGGTTTGTAGTAGTTTGATATCTGTAAAGTGTTGAATAGAAGTTGGAATCCCATAACTCAGGTTATGAGACTCATTCGATATAGTTTAAAAATAAGAGCTATGTGATGTAAAGTTTAGGGTATCAAGAATTGGAATAGGGATATAAAACCTACTAAGTTTTAGCACAATTTAAAATCTCGATAAGTGATAAATAAGTTTTGAAAATATGCTTAGTATCATTCCAAGGTTACAAACCCATTGGGTGTTAGAGAGTATAACAAGATATTTTAATACTAAATGAAACCCCACTGATAAAAACCCTACTATTTTTCATGGATCAATCAATGCAAATTATTTAATTAACCACCTATAATTGAATAAGAGAAAATGGGGCAAGGAATGCAAAAAACATTAAGAAGGAATCTGAGGATTTAAAAAATGTAATTTGTTAAGAAGAAATAATTTTTTTGAATTGGTTATAGATAATCAAAACATTTCACATATGAATTTAGTTATGTCCATATAAGTTGGAGTTAAAATATCAATATTTTGAAAGGTGTTTTTTTAAGGTGTTAGGATCCACAAGGGTGCAAAGATGAGGTTGGAAATATGAGGTATGTAAGATAGGTTTCAGGAACCTAAGAGATGTAAAACATTCCTTGGATTTCTATATAATTGTATGAAAGTGTTCAAACTTATAATGTATGCTCAACATAGGTCATAAACCCAACATATCCAAAACAAGGTCCCAGACTCAACCATGGAGATTGAAAAGTATTAAAACTCTAAAGCATACTTGACAAGTACTCAAAACTTGATAAGGTACAAAAAGACTTAGATTATTTCAATTCTTTTTAAATATGTTGAACATTTAGTAATTTTTTATAAGACATACTTAAATTTGAACATGTTTATAAAAACTAACTAGACCAAAATTGATTAATTGTGATCAAATTGACTTAGGAGGCCAAAATGGCACACTTGTTCAATTTTTAGTATACCACCATATAAAGTTGACTGGGGGAAAATTTAATTTTAATATCCATTATATTTAGTCAAAAATTACTCATCATAATTTAAAAATGCATAGTTATTTTACTAGTTGAGTTGGATCCATGTTAAGACTATTGTATAACATATTTAGAGTTTTACTAAGGTTGGTAATTGAGAAGGGGAACATGGTGGTGTTGGAGCATTTGTGAAAATATTTTTTATAAGATAAGATATTAAGTTTGAAGATGGAACTATTTTGACTGATGAAAAAAACATTATTGAATGCTATAATGATAAAATGGCCATGATGCTCAAGAAAATTATAGTGTTCATAGATAGTTCTAGTCGATGGATAAATAAAAATTGCCAAGGTATGAGGATTTTATGACTGTAAAAGGATCAAGTGACCTTCACTCATTTCATATCTCAAATTTAGGTTCTTAGACTGCTCATATGAGACATTTAACTTGTTTCTATTCTGCACACATGGACTTTGTTTGGAATGAGTAAGTCACAAGATTGGGTGGATGAATGAAGCTATATACCTATAATTCCAATCAAAACATATAAAGTTCCACTAGATTTAAAAATTATGTATACGGCATCATCACATTCCATTGATCATATATTTGATCTAGTGCAACCACATACAAAACTAATCATTATGTACTAAATTATCATTACCTATGAACATCAATATTAAAATCTTGTTTTATTTTAGGATGTCAGGCATATTTTTTTAGTTATTATAGATGGGGATAACAAAGAGGGAACATATTAATAATTATTTTAGTGTGTATAAGAAAAAATAATTTGAGTTCCCCTATCACATATGGGGAAATCATTGACTATCCCATTGGGTCCATCATAGTTATAGAAGCTTTGATTCGATGATATCATATTAGAAATTTAGATGTATGGTTGTTTGAAGACTATGAAATACAAAGGAAGATACTTCACTATTCAAATTTGGTTCTTTTAATAAATATTCAATTACTCAAATATCATGGGAAACCATTAAACAAGAATCTATGGAAGTTACATGAATATGACCATGAAGCTATGCTTTTTAATATCAAGATTAGAGCAAATCCTAGGAGTTCATTAGATTGAAATTCTTAGATAAATTGAGTTTTAAAGTGTAAACTTATTTAATTCTACCATATTTTTTATTAATTTTTTAGTTAGTACATATAAATTTCAATTTTAATTATTTATTAGCATATTTTTTTCAGGTTAGTGGTATCAAATAATTGTCTGCCTTCATGTAGTTGGAACTATTAGTAAATAATATCATATTTTTGAAGCTAAGAGAATATTAATAAAATTTCAAGAGAAGATTGGTACCATTATTACATAAATCCATATTGTCTTGATGCAAAAATGAGTACTCCATTTCCTAATATGGGAGATTTGGTGGTTATGGTCATGGAAACATGTGTGATTTGCCTATCCAAATTTGTTTTAAGTGATGAATTTGAAATGGGAGGTCCTATAATCATAAATGTGTGTTAGAATTATCTATATTGACTACATAAAATATGAATTTAACCATTGATTACTATGTCATATACCACAGATTCATATCCTACATTATATCCTCATGCTCTAGGGTGAAACTAAATGGATTCAACATGAACATGAGAGTATTTTCAATTCTTTCAAATGACTTATGGTTTTCATTTTACATGCATACAGAGTTATCCTAAAAATGTAATTTTCATTGGAAAAGGTGTTCTTGAGGCTGAAAATGGCACTATGTCTCTTAACTAGGTGTGATCAGAGACAAATAACTCAGTCCTTATGCTATTCTCCACCTTTGACATTATGGTAGTGCCATTTTTTATCCATGAAGCACTAGAGGTGGAAATATCTAACTGCAGCTTCAATAGTGACAACATTTGTTGTCAATATTTCCATGCCCCTGAGTAGCTATAAAATTTGGAGGTCATGGTCATGGGATCGCATGTGATTTACCTATCTATACATGTAGGAATTTATGGATTTTCAAGTGGAGGTTTTATAAGTGAAAATGTTAATTGGATGATAATAAGTTATCTCTTAAATTCATAATAGATTCATTTAAGTACTAATTACTATGCCATCTACAATAGATTCATATCCTACATTTAATCCCCATTATTTAGGTTGAAATGTTAGGGCATTGGCATGTACTTTAGGGTTATTTTTGTTTGTGAAAATTAATTATAGTTTCCTTTTTATTAGCTTCTAGAGTTATACTAAAAAATTACAATTTTCTCATATTACGAAAGTCATTCTTGAGGTCATAACAAGTACTCCTCTTGATATAATGTGATTGGAGGCCAATAAAATTTTGCTAGATGTTATTTACCACTTATGATATGGTGTTAGTTCCTATTTTTATCCATAAATCAATAGAGGTGGATATCTCCAAGTGTGGCTTCAACATTGAAAAAATTTACCAATGTTTATGCACTCCTGAGTAGCTATAAAAATGCACATCTTAGTGGATTTGGAGATAATGGTCATACAATCACATGTAATTTACCTATTTGGATGTGTTTTAAGTGTTTTATTTTTAATTGGAGGTCTTGGAGGAGGAAATATTAGTAAGAGGACAAGAAATTATCTCTTGACTACATAAAAGTTTCATTTTAGCACTAATTACTATGCCTTCTGCGACATATTCATCTCATAAATTAGACTCTCATGCTATGGGGTGTAATTATAGGTATTTTACACACATTTTAAATGTATTTCCATTGATTAAAATGATGTATAATTTATGTTTTATGCATATCTAAATTTATCTAAAAATTTATAATTTTATTTTATTGGGAAGTGTATTATTAAGGCTAGAATGAGTAATTTATCTCTTGAATAGGAATGATCAAAGGGAAATAAATTTTTAATAGATGTTATTTTCCACCCCCAACATGGTATAATTTCCATATTACATCCACAATGGACTAGCGATGGATATCTCTAACTGTAGCTTCAACATTGATAATATTTTTGTTAGTGTTTTTGTGTTCCTACAAAGATATAAAAACATGCATCTAGGTGGATTTGGATGTTGTGTTTTTGGTATAACATGTAATTTTACTATCTTATGTGTTTAAATTTATGAATTTTTAATTAGAGTTCCCATAAGTGGAAATTTCAATTTAGGATAAGCACTTGTCTCTTGATTGCATAAAAGTTACATGAAGTCATATAAAATGCAAAAATTAGTAACTTGAGCATGGATAAAGACACATAATCCTTAGGACCCTCTGGCTTTCTCTCTAAACCCTTTCAATATTTTTTTCATTGATTCTTAGTCATCCATGGCCTTCTAGACTTGACCCTAACTAATCTAGGAGCCTCTCTTTATGACTAATCCATCCCTCTAGGTCTCATCTACTTAGGAAAATAGAACCAAAGTTGGAATATAGCATTGGACCCTAGTGTGTCCCATTTTTAATGATCCTATTAAATCACAATTCGATCCTAGATTACCATTTTTTTATTCCTCGTGTTCATTATTTTGGCCTAGTCTAGTTTCATCTAACCCATGACCAATAGATACATATATAAGCCCATTCAAAGATCATTTATAAAGGGGTTGGAAAATATCACTCAAGCAAGAAAGAATAAAATCAATAACACTCAATAAATATTCCTTATTCTATGCATACACCCAACCTATATACTTTCAAGTTAATTCAAGACATTACACCAGTCCCTAGTCATCTCAACCATACTCAATTTTAGTATTTATTGCATTTCAATTCACTATTGAACAAAGAACTCTTAAAGTGAGAACTACATAGGTCTTGACCCCTCCTTAGAGTATTGGTATGTAGGTAGTGTGCCCATACATGGGGTGTGAAGCATGTCTAGTGCATCTTACACACACTAACCCCTTTTCTCCACTTGCCAAAGTTTTTTTCAATTGCATAGAAGATACAAGTACATAAAAATTCAGCTCTATAGGGATGTCTATTGACAACAAGTATCTAAAAACTGATACATAGACTCACACTTAGTAGGTGAACAAAACCTAGAAATATTAAATCCTCAAGACAATAGCACTAGATAAGGACTACAATGTCAGAGCCCATGGTGTCTAGTTCTATCACTCCTATCCAATCATAAAATGAAGTCTAATATCATATTTGCAATAGTGTCCCAGTCTTGCACACAAATTTCTAGACCTTGTCTTAGTTGGAATAATCTAGAATAAGATAAGTTTAATTTTCTCTCTCTCACTACTATTTTTAGAAAAGGTATAATTACAATTTAATTTCACAAATTAGTATCTTTAATTAGGAATATTATTTACTATTTTTTTATAATTATATATGTTTATTAAATAGGAATAAAACTCCATTATTACCGAAAATAAAAAATCATTTGGTGAACTCAACTTACTTTAAATTTTGCATAAAAAACCCTAAAAACCCTAGGGTAAATTTTTAGCTGATTTTTCCCATTAATTTTTGAATTTTTTCTTAAATATTAAAATTATAAATTCCTCTCAAATTTAAAAATTTTGTATTAAATTTAAATATATATATATATCAAACCCTAGTTGCATACACTAGGTCCCAATGATTTTCTAGCATTAATCGAATAATTTATTGTTTTTTTTGTTTGCACATATAAATTAGAATTTTATCTCAAATTTTAAAAATTTTTAGTAAATTTTAAAATAAATTTATTTCAAATGCTAGTTGCATCAACTAGCATCCAATAATTTGCCAATAATTTTCAAAAAAATTAGTTGCATATTAAAATCAGAAAATCACTTCAAATTTCAAAAATTCATAGTAATTTCAAAAAAAAATTCCCAAAACCCTAGTTACATCTACTAGGTCCTCTTCAATCAAACTTTTTTCCACTAATTTTCTAAATTTTTAGTTGCATATTAAATTTATAAAATCATTTCAAATTTCAAAAATCATAGTATTTTGCTAAAATATTTTTGAAAAATCCCTAGTTGCATGTACTAGCTCCTATTTTGCTTCTTGTGTTATCACTTTACATGTTTGGGAGCTTCATATCCTTTTTATGCATATTGTGGTACCTTGTTTAGATTATATTAGTTTAATTTTTTCTACTATTATCCAAGTTATTTTCCTTATGCCACCTAAATTTCTTACATCTCTTCCTTCAATATGAAGTGTAAGAATTACTGGTAATCCTCCCAAATTCACCTAGAATTCTTCAATCTGACCATACACCATAGACAAATAACTAGCTCAGGTTCCCATTATAAATTCTACACATCTAGATTACACAAATTTTCATGAGGATAACTCTAATGATGAGTAATATGAAAATACCAATGATGATATACACACTGATGCTCATGCTCCACCACATTGGACTACTGATCCACTTCCACCTATTATTGATAATGAAGTCATCCTCAAAAAATATCTGATTTTACAAAGTTTTAGAGAAAGACTCATGGAATATCATTGAGATCATACTCTTATCTTACAATCTATCATGTAAATTAAAAAGGCTAAGTAAGTTGAGTCTTCCATTCCTTTAGAGTAACTAGTTGTAAATGAAACTACAGGGTTGACTATATCTCAACAACCTCCTATAGCATCCCAACCTACCTCTATGTCACCAAATATAGCTAGTACATCCATATCTCTTAATGTGGTAGCCATTATACAACAGATAAGATCTCGTCAATTCAAGGTGATACATCTTGATCAAAGTGCCACTAGACCCACATAGGCTTTATATTCTTTTACTTTTTTACATACATCATTGACACATCACATTGCCTCTACATACTTTCCACAATGTTTTATTCAACCCAAGCTTACTCTTTATGATGTCAAGGGTGATCTAGAGATACATTTGAGAGTTTTTCATGTAGCATGCTTGGATTATGTACCAATTGACTGGCTACTTACCAAACTATTTCCATGGAGCCTAAAAGATTATGATTTAAAATGGTTCTAAAGTCTACCAAATCAATCAATCAATGTATTCAATCCTTTAGTAGACATGTTCCTAGCACACTTCAGTATCAACATTGGTGATAAGGTTTCATATCCTCAAATTACTCAATAGAAATAATGACCAAGTGAGCATCTCACAGACTATGTTCTTTGGTATAAGACCATCTTGGCTAAGATGACTAGCCCCATGGTATATTAGGAGTTATAATACCTTTTCAAACAAATTATTCTACTATCACTTCATGAATCAATCATGTTCAAAAGATTATCTTCCTTTATTGCATTGTGTCAGACATTAAAGGAAAGAGAAGTCAAACTAGTTTCAATGGGAAAACTAAAGTACACTAATACATCAAAAAAAACTAATAATTGTAACAAAAAATTCCCATATAATTTCAATTTCAATGATACTAAAGGGAATAATCAACCTAAAATCAATGCTACTTTAGATCCTCCTCAATGAATAGTTTTATCAGCACCCCCTCGATGTACTTTTTCACATCTTCTAGTTCCTCCAACCAAGGTTTTATAGTAGATTTTAGATTTTAATATCATATCTCTCCCTCTTATTTAGGAATTTGATCCAAAAAATACTCTTTCAAAGGGATATGATTATTAGGAATTTTGTGACTACCATAGGGCACCATGCCATAAGACAAATAAACGCATCAATTTAAAGTACAAGATATAAGACCTAATAGATTATAATGCTATTGATCTTGGCAGTTCAGTTGAGCCTCCACTAACAAATAAAACACAAGATAAAGCATTTAAAATATTTTTATATCCATTTAAAAAACATTAAAAATAGGATACAAGGGACACATCAAGGGTTCATCATGCACTTCCACTGCTAGATACATACAGGGTACCTTCAGTTGAGTTACATCCTTTGAGCAACATGATCAATTTATATAATTTCATAGTTTTAGCTAGACCTTTAATCTCTTTCTTATAAAATGAGATCATCAAGGATGGTTTATATTATCATCCACTCTTTATCAGAGCTCACATTCATAATTAGCCTATTCATAGTGTTCTTATTGATAATGGTTCTAGTCTTAACATGTGCACCTTAACACTACTATATCATTTGGATTATTCAAAGAAGGATATCACTCCAATAGACATAGTTATTAATGGTTTTAATGGGCATATATAGATTTTATTTGGAGATATAATACTTCCACTATAGATTGGTCCTATACATGTGGCCACACCATTCACTATAGTTACCAATGCAGGAGTTTTTGATATATTACTTGGTTGACCATGGATTCAAAAACTTAGAACAATACCTTCTATATTTAATATATGTATAAAATTAATTCATGCTAATTAGATTTTTATAGTCGGTGGAGTTCCATATGAGTTTCCACTCCCCACTTTAGAGCCATCTACTAGTTTGTAGTCACTACTTTTAGTTTCACTACCAGTTTTAGTTTTGCTACCAGTTTCAGTTTTGCCACCAGTTTTAGCTTCTCCTCTAGTTTTAGTTCCTCTTCCCCTTAAAATTTAGACATAGTTAAGGCATCCATCACTACTATAGAAGGTTCATACACCTCAATAACTTTAAGATTTTAGACCACTTCCATCTACAATATTCACACCCAAGGTAGTCTCATTGAGATCTCATGCATCTACACATAGAGAACATGTTCAGAGAACTTTTCTTACTTCTATATGGGTCCCTAAGAACCCTATAGTTGCATCTAATTCTCAAATTTATGGAGGAACCCCATAATTGGTTTCTACTTTAGATATTTTAGAGCATATATAGTTTTTAGATCCATAGCCCTAGTATTTCCATCATGATTTACAATCATGCATAATTCCACTCCTTGATAAAGGACACCATGATAGGGAGTATCATATGAGAATCATCATTTAGTATCATCTCTTTCTAAATTTGATTGTACATAATCTCTTTTGCTTGATTATACATAGTTCAAAATATTTAAAGTACAAAAATAATATAACATTTCAAAATCCAAAAACATTCAAAAATGTTAAAACACCAAAAACATTTTGATTGTATGCATCATCCATGTTTTACATTGCTAATATCATCATAGGACTTACATTTTATATTTCATGTTATTGTATGTCACTTTATCTACATTACCATGCTTCATTTGATCTTCTTTGAGTGTGTGTAGTGACATCCAACTATTTGATATATTCACTCTACCCATTGAGGGGGCATCCTAATTCTACATTCGAGACACACATAGATATACATACCCACTGGGGTCATCTTTTACATGACTACACCATCCATGTTATGTCATTACTATACTACACACACAAATTTATCATTATGATGTACATTACTTACTAGATTACATAGATTACTATATCGACATTTCATTAGTAACTAGTACTTGTGTAGCTCTTAGCATATACCTAGTCTTGTACTAAACATGTCTTACATACTTTCACTCTTGCTTTGATTATTTAGATGTGATTTTATCCTTCTAATTATTACATTCTTTCTCTTCTTGCTTATCATAACTTGTTATATTATATTTCTAGTTCCTACTTATCTCTTGTATATGCCTTAGGACATTTGCCAATGTCCTTTATTTCTATTCATGTGTTCACCTTAAGAAATTTTTCAATTTCATTTGCTTGTACTCTTCTATGAGTCTATGGCCCTTGTGTTAATATTATTTGTTTTACTTGTATATGTATGTGGCATTTGAACATGCCTTGTATGCTTTCTTTCCAAATTGAGTGACATGTGCCCATGTCCCTTGTTTGTGTGGCCCCTTGGCCACCCTTGTATGCTTCTTGATTTATGTTCTTGTTACTTAATATATTCAAAATTGTTGCAATACCATGATATATATCATGCATTTTCTTATTCTCTTAGATGCCATGATGGACATCTCCATCCCTTCAACTAACAACTAAATTTTTAGTTTCAATTTAATTCAAGAATATTTCAGAGGCTATTACATTGTTACATCTATCTAGGAATACCCCTATTTATATAATAATATCTCAAATCAAACCATGATATATCTTGTTGATTATCATTGCTATATCATGTATATTTTCATCTTAACACACTTGCAAGACTTCTTTTGAAGACAGTCATTGTAGGGTACTTATTCCTACCCTCATAAGAGGGGGAAATAAATAGGGATTTTTTTATAGAGATTAGAGCTCTTATCGATAAAAAAATATAATTTCAAAACAAATATAATAGAAAGTACTCATCAAACCACTCAAAATAGACAAAGAAAACAATCAAGATTTTTGAATAGTGATTAGTTTCAGCCCAAGACAATAGTGCCAAGGCTGGACTATAGTGTCAAATACCAGGGTGCCCATTTTTAGTTCTCTTATCCAAAAGATAGAAAAACTAGGTTTCCCAGAAGCAAGTAGATAGGTAGGTTCATTTATATTTTTTTGTAATCAAAACAGGTCAGATCAGTAGTTTTTACTACTATTTTCTTATAAAATCTAGATATAGGGGGTATCATGCATGGCACGATTTATTCTCACTTTAAGTTTTAGATACAATACTTGGTATAACTTTCAGATCAAAATCCATGTTTTAGACACCAATGATTGGGGGTAGATTACATAGTGATTTTACTTCTTTTCTTTCAAATTTTAGCATTACATAGGCATTCTCAATAGTTATGTGCCTTATTCCATCTATAGGTGGTTGGCATCATTTTAGAGTGGCTTTCATACAAGCCTAACCTCCACATTTACCAAGTACCTAAGTTCCCAAGTGGATTCCACATAAGCCAAATTTTTAGTTTTAGAGTGGCTTTCATACAAGCCTAATCTCCATCTTTTCTGAGTTGGCCAACATTGGCCTAGTTTCCAGCACACATTCAATTATCCATGTTGCATTGTCAAATTTTTAAAGCATTCAAGGAATTTAAAATCCATCTCATACAACATACACATTCATACATATTGGTATCAGTTATTATCTTAATTTCATAGGGAAATGATGGAGCTAAAGGGAAAACCTTTGTATTCTTGAGCCACCTATTTAGAGGGATTGTACACACAGGCCAAACACTAATTATCACACTCATGATCATCTAGCTTCATTCAATAGGTGATGATGGAGCCAAAATTCCAACATTTACATTATTGAACCACTTTTCAATAAATTAAGCACTCAGCTCCATTCGTGATATAACTTTTGGTACATCATCCAAAACATCTAGCATTACTCGGCCTTACTCAGTATCATAATAAGTTTTGTATTAGTTTACATACTTGATGAGGTGTATTCATTCCTTTCTCTTCCTCTCTCTTACCTATCTTTGTACATTCTCAGTTTATATTGCATATAATAAGAACTGATCTACTCTTTGTTTTACTTTCATAGATTCACACTTACACAACATGCTCTCTATACACTATCCAGTATTACTCAGCATCACAAGCTTCATGGGCTTCATCTTTGTAGGTAAGTTTAGGTACACTTCTTATTTTATTTTATCCCAGTATTTCACTTTGCTACATCACTAGAATAAAGGAGGGGTAAATGTAGTCATATAAAATGCAAAAAATGGTAACTTGAGTGTGGCTAAAGACACCCAACCCTTAGGTCCCTCTTGCTTGCTCTCTAAATCCTCCAAAAAATGTTTTCACTAATTCTCAATCATTTATGGCATTCCAAACTTGACCCCAGCTAAGCCAGGACCCTCTCCTCATGACTAATCATCCCCTATGTCTCATCTACTCAAGAACCAAAGTTAGACTATAGCATTTGACCCTAGGGTGTCCCCTTTTTAACACTCCTATCTAATCATAATTTGAACCTAGATTATCATTTTCCCTTGAGTGTTCTTGTTTATTATGTGGGCTTAGTCTGGTTTCATCTACCCCATGACCAATAGATCCATATATAATCTCATTCAAAGATTATTTGGAAAGGGGTTGGAAAATATCACTCAATCAAGCAAGAGTACAAATAAGACCACTTCAATAATCTTCCTTATTCTCTACATACAACCAGCCTATACACTTTCAAGCCAATTCAAGACCTTCACTAGTCCCTAGTCATATCAATCATACTAAATTTTAGCATTTCTTGCATTTCAATTCACTATCACATAAATCACTCTTAAAGGGAGAGCTACATATGGTTTGATCCCTCCTCAGAGTATTGGTATGTAAGCATCATACCCAAATATGAGGTGTGAAACACGTCTAGTGAATCTTACACACACTAAACCCTTTTACCCATTTGTTAAATTTTATTTCAATTACATAAAAGATATAATTAGATGAAGAATCAGCTCTATAGGGATCTCTATTGACAATGAGGACCTAAAAATTGGTACACATGCTCACACTGAGCAAGCAAACAAAACTTAGAAAGCTTAAAAACCTCAGGATAATAGTGTTATGTGACTATAGCACCAGAAGCTAGGTTGTATAGTTTTGATACTCCTATCCAATAAAAAAACAAATTCTAAGATCCTATTTGTGATAGTGTCCTAGTCCTCCACATAAATTTCCAGACCTTGTCTCAGTCAGACTAGTGTAGAATAAACTAAGTTTAATTTTATCTCTCTCTCACTAATATTTTTAGAAAAGGTCTAATTGTAATTTAATTTCACAAATAATTATCTTTAATTAATAAATTTATTTAATTATTTCTCCTACTCATACCTATTTATTAAATAGGAATAAAAATCCATTATTCCCAAAAATAAAAAATCATTATATTTTAATACTAATTACTATGTCATCTACCATGTATTCTTCTCCTAAATTATATCTCCATATTGTTGTTCAGTCTAATAACCTACTCTAAAATAATCATGATATTGGGTATTTTCAAAGAGAATAGTGGGAATAATGATGGACTTTCATCCTCTATTTTAGGATTGAGGTGAGATCAACCCAATGCACAATTGTGGGTATTTGGCTTCATAATGGATCTTGTATGGAATAATATCCAAGAGATGTAGTGCCACCACTTTTGGTTTAATTACGATTATTATGAGTTAATGATTTAATTAATCGAGTATATGTTAATATTAATTCACTTCACTTTACCATTTTCAAAATGAAAGTTAGCAGGTAGTTAAATCTCCAAAATAAACATAAAAAATGGAAGAGTAAGGTAGGAAAGAGTGTTTCTAGATAGAGATGAGATTAATGTTTCAAAAATAAATCTAATTCCATCTACCATAGTTATACCACTATATGTTGAGTCTCACCAAAGTTTTAAACTCCAATAATACACAAGGGGAAGAGTCTAGGAAAGTAGTGAAGAATACTTAATTTGTGAACCCTCACTAAATATAACTACTAAAGTCCATATTAAATAACATAAACTTCTAAGACAACTTGTAGATTAACACACAAGTTATTAGTATTATGAGAAAAATGAAAGGAGTTCACAAAGATTTCATAACATAAAATCACATCATAATCATTGGATTCATAAATTGATAGAGAATTAAAATGATTATATGAGCACCAACATTCATTCAAAAATGAAATGAGGGATACTTTGATAAATAAAATATACATTAAACAAATTCTGAAATTGCATTCATTAAAAAAACAAGTCCTATTACAAAGCTATCAATCATGGAAAACCTTCTACAATCCAAAAGGGGGAAGGAAACCATAGGTGAGATCATGGCTTGATTTTGGAAACACTTTTGAGTAAATACATTATCGACCATCAAAATATAATAGAGTTACATATTTGCAAATAAGGATAGGACTCACCCCCAAGCAGCATGGGATTCCCATCCCAGGTCATGATGGCCATTTTTGGGTGTTTTAACTACATCTTAACATTCCTTAGAATATTTATAGGGGCCCACCTTATTCATGATTTAGTTAAACTTTGATTTTATTTCGCAAATCAAATTTGATACAAAGTCCATTCTTGGCCTCCTAATGATTTGATGTCTAAACGAGTAATCAAAATTAAATTCATGCCTTGCTAGATCTACATTCAGCATGTCATTTTCTATAATGGGTTCCCTACCATGTATCTTCCCCTCACTCCTTTACTACTTGTGTTTGGGAATTTGGGGACCCAACTACTAAAGTGTACTAATTTACCATGTGGCATGTTGTGATATGTCAGGATCTCCTGGGCCTTGACATATCTATCAAATTTGGGAGACTGACACATCTAACCATGGTTAATATTAAACCTCTTATTTGGTTAAGGCTCTCCCATATTCTGACATCTCTTTCAGGGTTGAGAGACTAGCCACTCTATGTTTGGTTCACATGGCACTTCCTTATTGGATTGAGCTCTCATGAGCTTTTACATTTCTATCAAGGCTAAGAGATTGGCCTTTCTAACTTTAAAGAGACCCAATAGGTAGAAATCATGATAGACTCTAACCATTTATCATGTGGCATGTGCTCATTGGATTATGATATCCTCAATATAACAACTCTATCAGGGTTGAGAGACTAACATTTATGATAGTTGGGTTGCATGGCTTCTTCTGATTGGTGCTTGGTCTGACACTTTTAATCACTATGTCAATCTAAGAGTTTGAATCCAAGACTAAAAAATTACACATGGTGATTATTTATTGGTTATCAACCTCTATAAAATTTTGATGTTTTTGACACCTTGGGAAATTGACACTGGGAAAATAATACTAAGAACTCATAAAAAGATATGTATAAAATTTTACTAGCACTAAGACTCCCAAGGAAGCTAATGCATGTCACAATTTGATTGGATCAGGCCCAATAAATTTATAACAACTTCATAAAGGGATAAAAAATCTTGGGAAGTAAATATTATTCTAATTATCAAACTTACCTTTGGGATTCCTTTAACACTAAGCCTATTTTAATCAATTTTTATTCAGCCATAAACTTCAAGATGAAAAGATGAGTCCTTTCCACATAGTTCATCCTCGCATTTATGTTGCTAGTATGAGGCCTAAAGTACATGATGGTTGTTCATTCCATGGTGAAGTTATATTTTTCCATTTAAAAACATCTCATTCACTTGATACCCTAATATATTGTTTTACTTACACAAACTACCCTGAGGTTATGGATCAACAAGATTATGCCACATGGTGCCATCTCCTTCACCTACTTGCTAGGGGCTCTAACACCATTTCTAGGATACACAAAAATATTTGGGAGAGTGGGACAATAGGATTGTGCCATATGACATAATTACATTTACTTGATCACCTACTCACTCAGAGCTTTGTTAATGTGGATACCCCCTGGGAAAACTCTCAAAAATTAACTAAGTATTTTGAAGCAGAAAAAAGTTTTGCATGGCTCCAAACAAAGTTAAATAATTGACTAAGTGTTGAAATGATTTTTAAAATGGTTTAGATCCATTAGGAGTTTTGAAGTTTAATATTTTTATCCTTTTAAGATTATGAGCTTTTGGGATTTAGAAATTTCATGCCTGTACATGACTTTTTCTTTTAGTCTTCAAAAAATTTATTACCATAACTTCTATAAATTCTCACTTGCATAAAAATTTTGACCTAATTCTTGCAAAATTTTGATTCTATTTTTGGTCTTTGTATTTTTTTCTTTGGACTACTTTCATGATTTTTTTTGTGAAGACACATTTTTCAAAAATTGGTCTTCAAAAAATTTATTTGTAACAAACATTATGACTAGTTACAAATAATTATCTTAGAGACCTACATACTTGAACGACTCTTGAGAAGTCTTCATAACTTTTGTATACTTCCATCCATGCAAAAAATATGACTACTTTTTTATTTATAAGCATGAAGACCAAATTTTTGAAATTATGGTAAGTCTTTTGCCTTTTCACTTAGCTCCCTATTTCTCCAAACTCTGACTAAACTTTTGATAATCCTTTAAAAAAATTGTACTAACAATGTCATAACATTTTATCTAAAGAACTGTGGACACAATATAAATAGCCATAGTTAATGACTAAAATTTAAAAATCAATGGCTAACTATTTAAAAAATAATAATTAACTATTTTAAAATAAATGGCTAAGGTAAAATTCAAAAAAATGACAAAGTATAAAATGAATCTTTGAACAGACTTAGCCATTTTGCATGACTCAAAAGCCAATTTCATCCATTTTTTTCAAAAATGACTAAATAATAAAATGGAATTGTATAAATTCTTAGTCATTTATATCAAAATGATAACTGAAATGGATTAAATTACTAAGGATAAGGAGTAATAAAACTCTAAAATAATTAGATAATTTGTATAAACCTAAGGTGAAATAGACTAAAAGGAAGTTGTAAAAATGTGATTCAAAACATAAACAAACAAATAGACTAAGACTTAGTATAATTATGAAAATTTAGATATTTAAAATAAATCAACCCAAGAGATGAATTATATTAAGCACTTATGATGAACATTTTATTATTTAGACTTAGTTAAAGTGATGAAGCATATTCAGATTTCAAATCTTGACATCTAGTAGAATGGACGCCCAAGAAGGTAGATTTAAACCAACAGCCACAATGAACTCCTAAAAGGGTATTTTACTAGACTTAAAATCAAAAAGAGGCTCCCTATTTTTAGTCTAAAAATGGGATGTGTTATTTAAGCAACAAAAAGGTGACTCCTACTAGGAAACACTTCAAAGTATCTCAAGAATCTAGAATATCTGATTTACAAGAAGAAAAAGCATTAACTAAAAGTAATTACTCAAAATAAACCATAATTCAAAATCACTAAAGTTTATAATAAAAAGTGACACACTAAGCCAAAATCTTTCCAAATCCATCTATGTGTGTGATTGAGTGATTTATTCATTTTATTTACATTCACACAGTAATTTAGATGTGTATAAGGCCAGAACTATTGAAGAAAATATATTTTAAACCTTAACTTAGGGGGAAGTGGTTTGGGCATTGCTCTACTACCAACATAATGTTTATAAACCTAATAGAGATACCTTTGGTTCCTTCTAAAGGCCTTGTTCCACTGCCAACGAAGATGGAAATCATGTAGTGGAGGTTGCCAAGATCACCCTTTCAAGGAAAATTTTAGATTTTACATTCTATCTCAATTATTTTGAAAGGAGATTTTTAAATTCATCCATAGAGGTTTGGGTACCAAACCATAGGTAAAAGGAAAGCAACAATTTCATGATAACTCAATACAAACCAAAATTAAAGTAATGTTGTAATTTTCTTTAGATATTTCCTTAAGTACATTCAATGGATTCAAACAAGGAAAGAGTTATTCTAAATCCATAAGTTTTTCTATGAATGATTGACCTTTATAATTCAATAAATTATCCATGCAATCACAATAGTTTCACATAGAATCTCCAAGTAAAATTACAATTAGGCTCTTTGAGTGCCACCTAGGTTACTCTTGCAATAACCCTTTATTTCATTTATTTAATTAACAAAGGGACCATTGGGTAAAATTCATATGGACAAACCCAACAATGAAAATAGAGAGAAAACCATAGAAACCCTAATCTAACAAACAAAAAACATGAAAGAAAAATAGAAAGCAAAAGATGAGTAAAAAGAAAAAGTATTCACAAGAAATGTTCAAGCAAGTGCATGCTTGAACTAATCAGACACCTATTTCTTCACGTTTTTGATAAGGTCAAAGGAAACATCTACTTGAATCTATGTTATCCTTTACATTTGGATACACTATCCCATAGATATTTATCAATGTTTAGTTCATGTAATTTAATCAAAATAGGACTATATAATTCTACACCATGTTTGCATATACATTGTAGAAAGCAAGAGAGATAGGGTTTATAAAATACCTCAACCCATACATGTATTACAGTGAAGGACAGAGCTAGATATTCATATATACCAAAATGAATGGTAGATCCAATCTAAAAGGGGAATGCTTTTGGTGGAAGCCAGTAGATGAAGCACTTTTAGGATGCTTCTTGATTGCCATGGATGCTATGGTAGCATCCTGGCCATCATCTTCATTTCCAAGGAGGAAATAAAATGGTTCCTTCGATGCCAAAGACATCCTAGCCTTGTCATTATTGGCTAAGGTATGTAAATTAATACATTGAAGATGTGCACTTTCAACATTAATTTGCATTGTCATACCTCCTTCCCCCATGATTGTGAACTTCAAGCTAAATCTAATTAATTCAAATACAAGTCTTTTATGAATTAATATCTCTTCCATTTTTACTCTCCAATCCACTTCTATCTCTGAGAATAATTATCCTTAACTATCCTCTAATATTTAGTCATCATTTAAAATGGTTACTAACTTTTCTTCTTTCAGAATCCCTCGTAATGGGGCTCACTTTCTTCATTTAAATTAGGGGTAATATCTGGGGTAGACAAATGCATCAAGGACACTACCAAAAAATGAGATAAAAGAATAGATAAATCAAACACACAAAAATAAAATCAAACACATAACTAATTCAAACAAACCTAATATATACATTACCACCCTTCACCAAAGTTATTATCAAATTACATTTGATGGAGTAGTTGAGAATTAATGCTTTAGGAACTATCCATTTACCAACAATGACAATTTTTTCCCTAAAGGTATTTTAGTAAAAAAGTGTTTGGGCCCATGAATTTGGATATTTGATAGGTGCCAAACTAGATAGGATCAAAATTCAAGTGTTGGCCCTTCTTTTTGTGATACTTATCCCACATTAATATCATATCAAAGATCCTAAATGTCTTGATCTTATCCATTTTATCAAACTATCATTTGACAATACCCTAATGTTTGATGAAGCTTAATAGAGTTCATCTCAGGTTTCTTCTAACTGAATGATATCTAGGAGCCTAAAATTTACTTTATCATATGGTTTCATAAATTGTTGTATGTAATTATAAGTTAGCAACTTGAGCATGACTGACATTATTGGATATATTACTTTAACTAAAATTAATTGAGATATCTTTAGGGTTTATTTATACCTAGTGTGATTAACCCATAGAGCAAACTATAGTAATGAGTCCCCTTCTTAGGATTTATCCCATACATACTTCTTGATGGGGTCTATTAAATTATTATTGGTGGACTATACCAATCTATTTCTTTGTGGATAGTGATTGGATAAGAACCATAATGTGATACCATTATCATAGGCCTATTCTATAAACTCCATGGATTAGAAGGCAGAACCAATATCACATACCAAAAATATTAGAAACCTAAACTAGGTGGTTTTGGTGTTTTCTATGAACTTGATGACTTTGGAAAAGGTGCTTCTCTTTGTTACAACAACCTCAAAGCACCTTTCACAATAATTTGTGGTTGTGAAAAAAATCTTGTGGCTATATAATGAATTAGGGTTGATGAATCTAATAAAATCCATCTCCCCTTGGGTAAATGGTGTTGATTCGACCATGAGCTGAATTGGCATTGCCACATGGGTTTTCCTCTTGGCAAAGGTATGGTAGTGATTTAAAATTTATACATGGTCATAAACATATTTAAATAAATTATTCCATTAATATCTCACCCAATTGACTTTGTGTGTCATGGTGTTTACTAAAAGGTGACTAACTCCCAGTATTTCATGGAAATTTACCATCACTTCCTTGGCTTAATCTAGTGAAAAGCATCTAAGGTGGACTCCTTCAAGATTATTTTTAAAAATAATTCCCTTATTTAACATATACTATGCAACCCACAACAAGCTATATATCTTCTTTTTATGGTTGATTCTAGGAGGTATATTTCTATAGAGTAATAAATGCACAATCAGGGTATACAAGTCTAGTTATAGAACTAGTTCTTAGTCTACTTGGTGTAGAGATATTATTAAGTCTATTTTAGTTATCATCCAAGTAATACCTTGTCCTCTAACCAATTTTCCTAGTTTTATTTTCAAATCATACTCCTATAACTTCATCATCCATTAGCCTCTATGTTTTCCCAATTCATTCTACCCTAACATTTGCTTAATGGCTAGGTCTAAAATTACTACATGTATCTTATTCATAAGAATGTATGACCTCAACTTTTTGATATCTTTGATTAGGGTATAGGCATGTTTTTCAAGAGTATAATATCATACTTCTGCAAACTTGATTTTGGTGCTCATGAAAATAATGGGATCTTCCTCTCCATCAAAACTCCAGGTGAGGTAGGAAACATTGGTGTGTTTAAAAATAAATGGGTAGATGTATAAATAATTCATATAGTCTGAGATGATAAGCACTAAGGCTTTCATAATGGCATATTTTATATACTAAAAATATTTCTTTGATTTTGCTTATTATTTCACCTTTGTATCCTATTTCAACATAACATTCATGGGTTTTACAATGTTGGAAAATCTATAAATGAACTTACAAATAAAATTAATTTTCCCAAATAAGAATTTCAATTCTTTCTTAATATTAAGTAAAGTCAATTTACAAATCACATCGGCTCTTTCTAGATTATAGAAATACCTTCTTATGTGATGATATGACTAATAATCTTACCTTTGGTGACATTGGACACACTCTTATTTAGATTTAGGGAAATTCTATACTATCTACATATTTTGAACACTTTATCTAAATGGCATATGTGATTTGACATGTATTTAGAAAACACAATCAATTCATTCATATAAATTATTATACATTTTCCAATTAGTCCTTCAAAATAAAAATTCATCACTCTTTAAAAGGTTAACCTAACATTAATTAACCTAAAGTGCATTCATTTATAATAAAATATGCCCCATTTAGTAGTGAATATAGTTTTGATGTTATGACCTTAAACTATAGTGCATCTAGGGATATGTGTGGTTGGTTTGTGGCTTACACATCTTCATATTAGCTTATTACATTTATCAATATTCTTTGTATAGTTATCCTATGGAATAACCATGGCTAAGTAGAGTATATATAGGATGTAGTGGTTAGTATTTGATAATCATATTGTGAATTCTATTCTTATTATATTGTTGTGGAGGTTTCCCCCTCGAAGTGGCTCAGTCATAATATTCAAGTATTTTACTCTTTTTCCATATATAATTCTATTATTGCTAATCATCTAATTAATTTCCTTACAAGCGGTATCAAAGAATTAATTTGGCCAAGGTTTTTAGATCTATCATCCTAAGCAGTAGAAGGTCAAAAAAATACAACTTGTGATTTGGAAGGAATTGATTTTTTTTCATCACCGTAGTTTTATTTGTGGTGTTTTTTTATAAAAAAGGAAAAAACGTTTTTCTATAAATTTTTTACTTTGTGAAAATTAGTAGTCATTTTATTTGTCTCTATGAGATGATCATTATGATATATTCTAATGGTACACTTTTTTTGGTCAAATGTTTTCACCATTATGCATAATAGTAGTAGTTAGATTTTTCTCATGAGATGATTACTATGGTGTATTCTATTGATACAATTTTTGGATCTAAAACCATCTTAGGGTTTGTGCATGACTAGTCCAAACACTCATGGGCATGGGAAAGGGAAAAAAACACCAAAAACCCCTCACAAGGATGACATAGAATCTAAAACTTTTGATCCATCTATTTCAGAGGTAGTTCAACAACTTAAGTTAGATTTACAGATCATGGTGAAAAAAGATTATTTTGATATGGTTTTATGGGATATAATAGGTTTTAGAGGGGACTTAAAAGTGGACTTGTACAATTTTTATGGTAACGATCCACTCACTTGGATCACTCAAATTGAAAATGTATTTGATCTACATCAAACTCCATGTTTGAAAAAAGTGGTTTTGGCCTCTCTCTATCTAAAACTTTAACCATTCATTTGGTATCATTGGTTGTCTACTCAAAATAAAAAGAAGTGTATCCTAGTTTCATGGTTGGAATTTTTTGAAGAGTTGTAGCTCCACTATCACTGTAATATCTCTTAAAATTACTTTAGTTAGCTAGCCAAGTTGCATAAAACTAGGACTATCAAGGATTGCATTCATCAATTTTAGAATCTCTCCTTATGTGAGGTATACATCTTTAAGGAAAATATAACTGACCTATTTTTGGGTAACCTCAAATAGAGCATATAATTATAGGTTAGCATGTTTCATCCCATTACTATATCTAAGGCCATACCAAAGGCACACATGGTTCTGCAAAAAGAGATGATTAGATGAAGACCTTTCACCAATGTTCATGAACTCACCTTTTTAACATCATCATTTCATTAGATAGCTAGATTGACACCTCAACAAGTGGAAGAAAATCATGTAAAAGGCTTGTGTTTTGGCTATGATAGCAAATGGAGCAAAGTGCATTGATGTGCTAAAAATAAGTTGTTTTACATTAATGGTGCCAATGATGATGAACAAGATGAGGAGGCTTTAAGGAAAGGGTTAGAAGAACCCAAAAATGAATTTATAGATTCTCAACCTACTATTTCTTGTCATGCACTTTTAGGTATTCATAATCCTCAATAACTTAAGGTGGTTTGGTTTTTAAATAAATAGAAGGTGACTATGTTAATTGACTCTGGAAGTACACATAAAATCATCAATAGTAAGTTGGTTGCTCATTTGAATTATTTCATTTACCTAGATCCAAACTTTTAGGTCATGATTGTAGATGGTGGTATGGTCAACTATTTTATAGAATCCCATAGTATTAAACTTACTATGATAAACTATTTGTTATATTCCCCTACATTTGATATTCCCATGGGAGGAGTTGATATTATTTTCAGAGTGTAATAGCTCACAACTTTGGGCACCATTGAGCAAAATTCTAGGAATAATTCATGAGGTTCCATTCAGAAGGAAGGAATTTTGAACTATATGGATTATGGGATAAATCTCCACAAGTGGTTAGTTCTCACCAGATGGTAAAGATTCTCAAAAAATGTGCAAAAGGTTTTGTAGCATGTTTATTTTCAATAGAGGTTTAACCAATCAAGGAGTCTACACATCCTAATTTTAAAAAGGTGTGGATGATCATTCTATTATTTTTGGTGACAAGCCAAAAGGACTTCCTCCAAGTCATGCACATGATCATCTCATCAGACTCATTCCAAGAAATACACCACCAAATATCAAACCCTATAGTTATCCCTATGCCCAAAATAATTAAATTGAAAATATGGTACAAGAGATGTTGCAAGCAAGAATCATTTGACATAGTCAAAGTGAATATTCCTCCTTGGTGGTCATAGTGTATAAGGATGATAGTTGGAATATGTGCCTAAACTACAAAGAACTTAACAAATACACCATCAAAGATAAGTTACTTATTCCAGTAATTGATGATTTAATAGATGAATTATATGGTGCTATTTATTTTACCAAGTTATATCTTTAGTCTAGATATTATCAAATTTACATCTATAATGAGGACATACCTAAAATAGATTTCATAACTCATGAAGGCCATTTTGAATTTATGGTCATGCCTTTTGGCCTCACAAATGCACCATCTACAATTTAGAGTTTTATGAATACTATTTTTAGGCCATTTTTGAGAAAGTTTGTATTAATTTTTTTTTTATGATATCCTCATCTATAGCAAAAATTGGGAAGACCATTTGAAGCATGTAGAACAGGTGCTTTCAATTTTAGAACAACATTAGCTTTATGCCAAACTTTCCAAATGTATTTTTGGTGTCTAAGAGGTGGATTAATAGGGTCATACAATTTCACATGAAGGATTGAAATTTTATCCTAAGAAAAACCAAGGAATGATGGAGTGGCAGGTTCTTAAGACCCTCAATAACCTTTGTGGATTTCTGGAGTTAACCAATTACTATCACAAGTTTGTCAAAAATTATGGTAGCATTACATCCCCACTCATCTCTTTTCTAAAGAATGATTCCTTATAGTGTACTAATTTAGCTATCAAGGCATTTGAATAGTTGAAAATGGTTATGTACACAACTCTAGTTTAGGCTACTCCTGATTTTTCACAAACAAATTATTATGGAATGTGAAACATCAGGATATGGCATGGGGGTTGTACTCATATAAGAAGGAAAACCATTGGCATTTGAAAGTCACCAACTTAAGGTAAAAATAGGCTCAAACCAATATATGAGAAAGATATGGTGGCTATTCTCCATTCAGTGAAATAATGGAGACCATATCTGATGGGTTGTCACTTTCAGGTAAAGACTGATCATGATAGCCTCAAATATTTTTAAAATAATTCTTGTCATCTGAAGGACAACAAAAATGGATGACTAAAATGTTAGGCTATGATTTTTAAATAGTGTATAAGAAAGTAAAATAAAATTTGGTGTCATATTCCCTCTCTCAGTGGGATGAATCAATTGAGGCATTGTTATGTGCCATGACCATGTGGCAGGAAGATTATCTAGAAGAAGCAAGATTAGAATGGGAGAATGATAGTGTTACCAAGGATTTGATTCAAAATATTATACAAGGTTATAGCAAATATGAAAAATTTACATGTAAGGGGAACCTAATATGGTATAAATATAAATTATACCTTTATAAGCATTTTTTCCTCAAACATAAAATTATTCAAGAACTTCATGCCCCTTCACTTGGAGGACACTCAAGATTTTTAAAAACATATCATCGAATCAAGCAAGATTTATTTTAAGAAGGAATAAAATGGGATGTTTATAAATATGTGGTTGAATTCATGGTATACCAAAAAAATAAAGGTAAAACCATTAAGACCCCATGTCTTTTGCATCCTTTATCTATCCTTAGCTAGAATTTTGAAGAGGTTTACATGGATTTCATTATGAAGTTACCAAGGTCTGAGGGTTAAAATGTTATCATGGTAGTTGTGGATCAACTCACTAAGTATTCTCATTTTTTATCCTTATCACAACCATTTGTTTCTAGTATGGTAACTTCTAGTTTAATCAAAATAGTTCAAAAATTGCAAGGCACTCCAAATATCATTGTAAGTGATCAAGATCCCATATTTACAAGTAATTTTTAGAATGAATTATTGACATGTTTGGGTACCTAGTTGCCTCATAGCTCATCCTATCATACTCAATTTTATAGATAAATAGAGGTAGTCAAAAAATGTCTCAAAGGGTATCTTTGTTATTTTGTTTCTAACAAACAGGATAAATGTGTTCATTGGTTTCCACTTGCTAAATGGTGTTATAACACTTGTTTTCATAATTCTTCCAATACGTCTCCCTTTGTGGCATTGTATGGTTATCACCCCTCATCCGTCACTTCAATATTTAAAGTACATCCTAAGGTTTGAGTTTTCAAGGAACACATTCACCATCAACATGAGGTGTTAATTAGTTTCCAAGAGAATTTAGTAATGGCACAAAATTAAAAGAAGTAGTAATCATATTAACACCATAGTGAGTAGAATTTTGACATAGGCGATTGGATATTTGTGCATTTATAGACATATAAATATATGTTTTTCAATTAACATAAAAAATATAAAAAGTTTTCACCTAAGTATTATGGCCCTTACCAAATCTTATAAAAAATTGGTATTGTGGCTTACAAGTTAGAACTAACCCCAGCCACTCGCATACATCTGGTATTCCATGTATCTTAACTCAGTAAAGTAATTAGACACATAGTTTTCACTTAGATTGAGTTACCTAAATTATATTAATAAGGTAGATTCATTTTAGAGCTTGAGGAGATACTTCACATGTGCACTAAGAAAATACAACCCAGATCCATTAAGCAATATTTGATCAAATGGAATAACCTACTTTATAAATATGCAACATGGGAGGATGAAGCATTCCTATAGAAACATCTTTGTTTGATTCAAAATTTAGGATTAAAAAAAAATTAATGGGAGGGGTACGTTATGCCTTTAACCTATAATATATCTAGGGATATGTGTGGCCAAATTTAGCTTACACATATTCATATTAGTTTGTCGCATTTCTTGATGTTCTTAAAATGGTCATCCTATGGAATAACCATGGATAATTAGAGTATATATATGAGGTAGTGGTTAGTATTTTATCATCATAATGTGAATTTTATTCTTATTTCATTATTGTGGAGTTTTCCCCCTCAAAAGGGCTCAGTCATAATATTCAAGTACTCTATTCTTTCACCAATTTTTATTATGGATCTCATTATTCTACTCTTAATTTTACCATATATAATTCTACTATTATAAATAATCTAATTAATTTCCTTATAATTGACCAACTCTTATAAATTAACTAAGACCTAGTTGTATCCTAAAAATTCATCTAGAAGGGACATCATCTAGGATCCGCTCATCATTTGGATTACTTATTCAAGGAAAGGTAACTAGTCATTGTCTTTAATTGAGGCTTGGTTTAAGTTCTAGAAGTCTAAAAATAGGTGAATTTATCCATTTTAATTTTTTAGGGTATTAGGTTGGCCACCCAAGTAGAGTGGTGAAGTTGGAAAATTATCTTAGCAATGAGTAACTTATAGACCTCTTTGTGTATTAAATGTTTCATGATTAGATTTATTAGTATATGCCTCTATCTAAATGGTTTTTGACCTAGTTTAAGGGTGATAATATGAGTAAACACTATCTAGTTAAATATCTTAAGGTCTCCATAGGCCCATAGGCCCAATAAATTACATCTTTATACCTCATTAGTAGTTTTAATAACCATTCTAGTTTAGAGTATATCTAGTTAGGACCCATGTTGATAGTCTAAAGGTTTTTTATAAGGCCAAGGTAGATGAGATGACACTTTTAGTTCTTGAACTTAGGATTATCTATTTGTAATGTGGGGTCTATAATATTAAATTCTCTTTCCAATGAAATCACCCCTTTGGGATTTGATTCCCATGAATATTAAGGATCCTATCTTTGTTTATCTTAGTCTTGGGGTTATTTCTATGTACCTCATCGACGATAAAAATTTTAAATAGCTCATGTTGTTAAGGAATTGGATGATCTACTAGTCATACTCAAAGACATAGAATTTTGTCACATTATCAAGGATAAAAAGATAAGGGACAAGTTCCATACATAATCTTTCTAACTCAATGTCATCTAGGGGTTAATTTTATTGTTGTAGATGATAGTGAGTTATCAAATTTGTTTTCTTCCCTAGGGATAGGGATGATGTTGAATGCAATAAACATTTTGATTAAGTCCCAAACCTTATTCTTATACCTTCTAAGGTATGATAATTTTCATTGAAATTTACTATTGATCTAGTTGAATATTAGCTCAGATTCATTAGATAGTCTTAGTTTGTTTTCTTTGTGTTTCAACATGAATTGTAATCCTAGGATTAATGCTTCATATTCTCCTATATTATTTGTGCATGAGAACTATATCCTATATTATGTTAGGTGTTTCTTCCCTCGAGGATATATTAGTAGAATACCAATCCCACTACAATTTTTGTAATGGTCCCCATATACATAAAGATGCCATAGGCCTACAAAAATTGGCTACCTGTCCATTATATCTTTGGCTAGTTTTAAACTTAATGTATAGATTCCTAGGTCTAAGGATGCTAAGTTTACATTTTCATTAATGGAATTATACTCTGTTGTATTGTGTTTCATGCAAGGCTTTCTATCTTCTCTAATTTTATTGGATACACCTCTCTAAGGTAGCCACATATGAGACAATTTTATGGCCATGTACCTATTTAGGTATTTAAACCAATCCCTACTAAGGAACATGCCATAGGTATCAAAAATCTCTACCACCTAGATGTCTATGAAGATTTAAACCATATTATTAGATTCCAAATGTATGTGGACATTCATAATATCACCTACCACTTTGACCTCATATTTTTATAGTTTAACCACTACCTTATTCAAATTGATAGGAATTAATCTTAATTTCTCATACATGCCTATTGGATTTAAGTTGGTTGAGGCTCCTGAATTGAGGTGGTGGGTCATTCCAAGCATTTTGGTTAAGAGGGATTACACCATTGTTTGGGGGAGTCGATGTAGTGAAGGTTTATTGTGTTTTTATATTCCTAAGGGTGTAGTTTTTCCTTTGGAAATGTTGAAATTCTTACACCTCACTGATACCCTCCTTTAGATCATTTTCATTTTGGATAGGGAATTCCATGGTTTCAAACACCATGGTAATGCTAGGGGATTTACCTACATTGGATGATTTTAGGTGAATGGGGACCACCTTATACTCTTTCATTTAATTTTGGAAGATATCAAAGGCACAACATAACTATGTATATTCAATTTATCCATGGTTGGACATATTATGCACTCAACACCTGTTAGGCATGTCTATTATGAAGGTATTAAATTCTCATAACCTATTAGGTGATGGTTCTAATAGATTGTGGGGATGGTTTTAGTTCCTTATTTGGTCTTTGATATGTAATTTTTTTGTTGAAAATCTCTACATTGGAGTTGCTCATCTTCCTTTGTATCCCAAAGAATTCAATGTTGAGTTTTTTTTACCATCTGTTGAATGTCATACAACTCATTATTTATGGACTCCTTGGGTATGGTATTAGTATTGTTAGATAATACCAACATCACTTAGTGTTATAATTGAGGATTTATCTTATCATTCCCCAGTTTAATAAAACCTGAGTGTTGTTTTGGTTCAACATGAGTTAGTGAGATTTGATTTGTTATGGGGAGTGGTTGAAGCATTGGGATATTATAATTAGCATAGGGAAATAAGTTTAGTTTGGGCATACATAGAGATTTATTAGGAATGGGAGCCATCATCTGACCTTTTGGGTTCAGCTATTAGTCTACCTTAATGGCCCCTACATAAGCCAAGGGTAAGTCCATTATTTCTAGGTCTTGTCTCAATAACATAGATGTCTAAGGTTTCAAGGCATTTTTATACATTTCAAGTAATAGTTCAGAGTTGGGTTGGTATAGCACAATAACCTAGCTATACATATTTTTAAATATAACATTGAAGTTCCTGATAAACTCATTAGGTTCTCATTCAATATAATAAAATTATTTGTAAATGACACCAGGGTTGATCACTTACCTAAACTAGGTGAGAAAGGTAATACTAAAATGGTCCCAATTGGGGATCAAGTCCTTGGGGAAGTTGAGGAACTAGTCATAAACTAAGTACATTAATGTGAAGGGTAAAATCCTTCATATTACATCCTTGTGTTCCAAATTTATAAGCCTTAGGATGATCTTGTATGAGGTCACATGCTCTTTATTATTCTATCCTATGTTAGTATTAAAACAAGGAAGATATCTCTTAGGATTTTTGGCCAAGTCATGGAAAATTCCCAAGATTTAATGGATGATCCAACCAACTAGGCCATTCTAAGTAGTTTATTTGGGGGAGGTTGAGAATATGAGCTAGTGGGAGCTATTGAATCCTAGGTCTATTGAGTCTGGGTTTCTTATGGAATTGTAAGGGTAAAACTACCAACTGTCCAAGATGGGACTTAACTCTGGTGATGGGAGAATTGGACTCTAGGAAATTTCAAAGATAAGCATTAGTTAGTATGTTACCTTCAAAAAGAATTATCTCAAATAATTCAACACTTAATGCATAAATTCATAAAGCCTTTCTTTTTCTTTCTTTTTTTGTATTTAAAGCACACAATAATGGAGAGAGTGTAAAGGAGAGGGCATCTAGTTTAAAACCAATACTAAGTTTGAAATGATCCAAATGGGACCTTATTCTAGTGAAAACTATAGTTCATTCTAAGATCTTTCTCTAAAATACTCATGAGATTGATTATTTTCAAAGATAACAGGGGGAACAATGATGGACTTTCATCATCCATTTTAGGACTGATGTGAGATCAGCCTAGAGCATGGTTATAGGTATTTGGCTTCACAAAGGATGCTATATGGAATAATATATGAGAGATGAATTTCCACCACTAGTGGTTCAATTATGATTACTATGAGTTATGAATTAATTACTTGAGTCTACTACTAATGCTCATGCACTTTACTTTACCATTTTATAACTAAAAGGAAGGGGATAGTTCAATCTCCAAAATAAACACAAAAAAGAGGGAAGAGTAATGAATGATAGAGTGTTTCCAAATCAAGATGAGATTAATGTTTCAACAATCAAGCTAAGTGCATATACCATAGGTATAACACTATGTGCTATGTTTCACCACAGGTTTTTACTATGATACTACATGATGGGAAGAGTCTATGGAAGTAGTGAATAACACTTGATTTGTGAACCCTCACTAAATATATAAATATTATAAGTCCATAGTAAATAACACATAAACTTCTAAGATAACTTGGAGACTAACACACATGTTATCAATATTATGAGAAAAAGGAAAGGAATTCACAAAGAGGTCATAATAGACCAAAACATCATAACCATTGCATTCAAAAAATGACAAAATGATTATATGAGTACCAAAATTTATTCAAAATTTAAATGAGGGATAATTTGAAAAAAAATATGTTTTAAACAAAGGATTAGATTGAATTCATTAAAATAACAAGTTCTAGTACAAAGGTATTAATCATGGCCAACTTTCTACAAACTAAAAGGGAGAAAGAAACCACAAGTAAAATCTTGACTTGATTCTAATAGCACTTTTGTGCTAAAAATTATTGACCATCAAAATAGAATTTAGTTACATATTTATAGATAAGGATGGGATTTTCCTCCAAGTGATGTGAGATTCCCATCTTGGGTCATGATGGCCACTCTTGGTTGTTACAATTTCATAATTTAAAAAAGGATATAATCCCCTTTGCTTACTTTAGAATATTCTCATGGACCTACCTTATTCATGATTAAATTAAACTATGATTTGATTATTTGAATCAAATTAGATACGTAATTTATTCTTAACATTTTGATGACTGGATGGGCCATCAAATTTAAATTCATGCCTTATTGGATGCATATTCAATGTGTCCTTTTCTCCAATGGGATCCATACCACACAACCTCCCCTCACTCCTTTGCTCCTTATCTTGAGTCATTTTGGGCCCCACATGTTAAAGTGTATTGATCTACTAGATGGCATACTATGATACATCAAGCTCTCTAAGGATTTGACATCTATGTTAGATTTTGGAGACTGACACATATAATAATGGTTATTATGGAATGTTGTGGCTGGGATGGGCTCTTTTAGGCTTTAACATCTTTGTAAGGGCTAGGAGACTGGCCCTTATGACTTCAAAATAACTCGATAGGCTAGAGTACTGATAGTTTATGACCATTTTTTGCATGGCATATTCTTATTACATAGATATCTCCCAAGATCTAACATCTTTATCATGACCATGAGATTAACATTTATGATAGTTAGGCCACATGGTTTCTTCTAAATTGTTCCCAATTTGACACATCTAATAAATATGTCAGCTTAGGAGTTTGAATATTGGACTAATAAATTCCACATGGTGTTCACTAATTTGTTCTTGAATTCTAGAAAATTTTGATGATCCTAAAACCCTAGGAGAATGACTATGGGAGACTAATCCTAAGAAATCACAAAAAAGTAAATATAAACTTATATTCATGTTGAGACTCAAAATGGATCAAATTTCTTAGGATAAGGAGAAATAAAACTATAAAATAGTTAGATAATTTGCATAAACCTAATGAAAAATAGACTCAAAGGAAGTTGTAAAAATTTGATTCAAAACACAAGCAAACAAATAAACTAAGACTTAGTAAAATTATGTAAATTTGGATATTTAAATTAAAACAACCTAAGAGGTGAATTAGACTAAGAAATTAATATGAACATTTGATTACTTAGACTTAGTTAAAGTGATGAAGAATATTTAGATTTCAAATATTCACATCTAGAAGAATGGACTCCTAGGAAGGCAGATTTAAACTAGCATTCATAATGAACTCCTAAAAGGGGCTAAGACCATACTCCAAAGAAAAATTAGGGTCCTCATTTTCAAGATGAAAATGGGGCATGTTTTTCAAGAAATAACACATGATATAGGGTAAAATTACAAGGCCTAAACATGCACATGAGGGTTATTTTGGTTCATTTAAATGACTTACAATTTATATTTTATGCATTTATAAAGTTAGCCTAAAAACCATAATTTTCTCATATTGGGAAGGGCATTCTTTAGGTCAAAATGGGTACTCCATATCTTGAATAGGAATGATCAAATGCAAATAAATTTTTAATATATGTTATTCACCACCCTCAATATGGTTGTGGTGTTAGTTTTCATCCACAAAGCACCAAAGGTGGATATCTCCAACTACGGTTTCAATGATTTTTTTATGCTCTTGATAAATTGTAAAAACATGCATTCGAGTGGTTTTCAAGGTCATAGTAGTGGGAAAACATGTAATTTTCCAATCCATACATTTTTGAAGTGACATATTTGCATGTGGAGGTATTGAAGGTGGAAATGTCAGTTAGAGGATAAGAACTTGTCTCTTGACTACATAAAATATGTATTTAAGCACTAATTACTATGTATTCTACCATATATTTGTCTCCTACATTCAATACACATTTTATGGGGTGGAATTATAGGTATTTTAAATTCACTATAAAGTTATTTTGGTTATTGCAAATGAATTACAGTTTTATTTTTTGAATTTACAAAATTAGCCTAAAAACTACAATTTTATCATATTAGGAAGGGCATTCTTGAGTCCAAAATGAGTACTATGTATCTTGACTAGGCATGATCATAAACCAATAACTTGGTCCTAGGTTTTATTAACAATACCTAACATGTTGGCAGTGTTGTTTTTAGCCATGAAACACTAAATGTTGATGTATCCAAATGTGACTTAAACCTTAACAACATTTATTATTAATGTTTTTATATTTTGAAGTAGATATGAAAATACATAACATGGTGGCTTTGGAGGTTTTGGTCATGGGATCACATTTCATGTTCCTATCCATATGTGTTTTAAGTGATGTAGTTTCAAATAGAGGTCCTAAAGGTGTAAATGTTAGTTGGAAGACAATAGCTTGTCTCTTGACTACATAAAAGTTGCATTTCAACATTGATTATTATGCCATCTACCATTGATTTATTTCTTACAATTGATCCATAATATGAGGTGAGATTATATGTATTTAACACACATGTGATGGTTTTTTTTTGTATGAATGACTTCTAGTTTATATTTGATGCACGCCTGAAGTTAGCCTAAAAAATACATTTTTCACATATTGGGAAGGACATACTTGAGGTAGAAATGGGTAATCCATATGTTTAATGGTAATTATTATGGGATAATAAATTATTATTATATTTTATTCACCACTCATGACATGGTTTTAGTGCAAGGTTTTAGCCACAAATTACTAAAGGTGGAGATTTCCAACTATGGCTTTAACATTGATAACATTTGTTATCAATGTTTCCACTCTTCTAAGTAGCTATAAAAATACACATCTAGGTGGATTTGGAGGTCATGGTCATGGGAGCATATGTCATTTTCCTATCAATATGTGTTTTAAGTGATGAATTTTCAATTGGAGTCTCAGAGGTGGAAATCTTATTTAGAGGACAAGAACTCATCTCTTGATTACAGAAAACTTACATTTCAACACTAATTAATATTCCATCTACCACATATTTTTATCCTATGTTTGATCCCCATGATCTAGGGTGAAATTATAGGTATTTTAAATTCACATAAATATCTTTCATTTCATTAAAATGACTTTTAATTTTTTTATGGGCATATGAAGTTATCTTTAAAAACTATAATTTTCTAGTATTAGGAAGGGCATTCTTGAGGCTAAAATGGATACCATGTCTCTTGACCGGGTGTGATATAATTTTAATAAACTATTCCTAGATATTTTTTCCACCCCTAATGTGACGGTGGTTCCAATTTTAATCCATGAAGCACTAGAGGTGGATATATCTAGCTACAACTTTAATGTTGACAACATTTGTTGTCAATGTCTCCATGCTCCTGACCTACTATAAAAAAATGTGCATCCAAGTGGGTTTATAGGTAATTGTTATGGGATAACATTTAATTTACCTATCCATATGTGTTGTAAGTGATGGATTTGAAATTGGTGGTCTTGT
Source organism: Torreya grandis (assembly GCA_037957365.1). Classification (NCBI taxonomy): domain Eukaryota; kingdom Viridiplantae; phylum Streptophyta; class Pinopsida; order Cupressales; family Taxaceae; genus Torreya; species Torreya grandis. The sequence continues at coordinate 2,348,422 of JARHVA010001946.1, forward strand.
AGGTGGAAATGTCAGTTTCAAGAAAAGAACTTGTCTTTTGATTGCATAAACATTACATTTCAGCACTAGTTACTATGTCATCTTACCATGGACTCATATCCTATGTTATATCCATATTATATCCATATGATCCAAGGTGAAATTTTAGGGATTATAAATTAACTTTAGGGTTCTTTTAGTTTTTTAAAATGATTTATGGTTTATATTTTAGGCATGTTAGAAGTTAGCCTAAAAAGTATAATTTTCTCATATTGGCAATGGTATTTTTGAGGCTAGAATGGGTACTTCATTTATTAACCAAGTTTTATTAGATGAAAATAAATTATCCATAAACATTATTATCCACCCCTACATGGTGTAATTTGTGGGTTTAAATAACAAACCACTAGAGGTATAGATATCTAACTATGACTTCAACATTGACAATATTTATTTTCATTGTTGTTGCACTCCTAATTAGTTAGGGTCTTTGGATAATTTTTAAATATCATATCTATATGATATGGAAGTAATTTATTTTCAAGTGGAGGTCCCAAAGGTGGAAATGTTAGTTGAAAGGCAAGAAATTATCTCTGAATTGCATAAAAGTTATATCTCAACACTAATTACTATTCCATCTTCCATAGATCATATCATATATTAAATTAGTGTAATCCAATGTAAAATTATGGGGATTAAACATGAACATCATGTTTTTTATGTTTCGTGTATATGACTTGCAGTTTCCATTTTATGTGTGTCTAAAGTTAGCCTAAAAACTATAATGTTCTCATATTGGGAAGGGCATTCTTGAGGCCAAAATGGGTACTCTATATCTTAACCAAGAATTATTGAAGTCCAATAAATTATTAATATTAATTTTTGCCCTTCCATGATGTGGTGGTTGTGCCATAGTTTATCCATGAAACACTAGAGGTGGAAATCTCTATCTACAGCTTTAATGTTGACTTATTTGTCTTCAATGTTTCTACACTCATTAGTAGCTATAAAAATGATAATTTAGGTTGATTTGGAGGTCATTTTAATTGAATGACATTTAACTTTACTATATATATGTGTTGTAAGAGAAGTATTTTAAAGTGTAAGTCATGTAGGTATAAATGTTAGTTGGAGAAGAAGAACTTGTCTCTTGACTACATAAGAGTTATATTTTAACACTGATTACTATGTCATCTATCATAGATTTGTATACTATATTATATCCTTATGATATAGTTTTAAATTATAGGCCCTTTAGATGCATGTAATGGTTATTTTGGTATATGAAAATTACTTACAATTTCTGATTTATGTGCATATGAAGTTAGCCTTAAAAACTACAATTTTATCTTATTGGGAAAGGCATTCTTGAGGCTAGAATAGGTACTTAATTTCTTTACCAAGATTAATCTAAGGTCAAGAAATTTGTCCTATATGTTATTTTTCACCTCTAATTTGGTGGTCAAATTTTGAACCATAAAGTACTAGAGGTGGAGATCTCCAACTATGTCTTCAATGTTGACAATATTATTGTCAGTGTTTCCATGCTCTTGAGAAGATGTAAAAATGTGAATCTAGGTGGATTCAAAGGTTTTATTCATGGGATCACATGTAATTTTCCTGTGTGTGTGTGTGTGTGTGTGTGTGTGTGTGTGTGTGTGTGTGTGTGTGTGTGTGTGTGTGTGTGTGTGTGTGTGTGTGTGTGTGTGTGTGTGTGTGTGTGTGTGTGTGTGTGTGTGTGTTTGTTATAAGTGATGGATTTTCAAATGGTGGTCCCAGAGGTAGAAATGTTAGTTGTAAGAAAATAACTTGTCTCTTAATTACATAAAATTTGTATTTCAACACTGATTATTTTATCGCTTACCAAATATTCATCTCTTACATTATATCCCCATGATTTGGGGTTAAATAATAAGGATTATACATGCATGTTCAGGTTATTTTGGTTCATTAAAATTAATTAGGTTTCCAATTTACATGTGTCTAAAATTTTCATAAATTTTTGTAATTTTTTGGTATTGGGAATGGTAATTTTTTAGTATAGGTTAGAGTAGGGTTTTTATTTTTTCCCATATTTATTTATTATGGGATTTTTTCCATCATATGTAGTTTTTATTATTTCATGGATAAGCTTGTGTAATCACCTAAAAGTTGTATTTGAGTATTAAGAGTGTTACTTGAGACTACATATCCCTAGCTTATCCTTAGACCTATCTTAGAGATTATTATCACACTTATCCAAATTTTGTGCATGCCACAAGCATCCCTAGTCATCCCTAAAGAGGTCTTAAACCTTAATTTCTTATTATTGGCACTAGTGCCTAGTATTATAAAAAATGGACACTATAAATTATATTCACATGAGATTTCACCCTTGTGGAAGAGTTATTTAGGATCCTCCACTCCCAATCACAATAGTGGGATAACCCCAAGCTGTGGGTAAACTATGATGTGGCTAAACCTTTGAAGAATGTTGGATTCCTTCTGATTAATCACATAAACTAATGTTTTCATATGGAAAAAGGTTAGAAATGGGAAAGGGCTCCTAAGAAGGCTAAAATATGATACACCAAATAAAAATGGGAAAATCTCATAAGCTTGAACCCATACTAGATCTGCATAAGATAATGCTAGCTCACACAACCTAACAATCCAGTTCAGTGCATAATGTTTCAAGGACTAGGTTTAGGCATAACACTAAGCCAGACCTACAATAGATTGAAAACACCCTAAAAGAGGTCAGAAAGGAGGATAATTGATGATGAATATTATCCTTCACAATACCATCATGCACAAATCACTCAACACAGATCCAAGGTAAGAGATAGGTAAATAAGGTCTATTATTGCATCAGGAGGTAGTTTTACAAATGCTTGATAGGGTTTAGCCTAATCAAGATCAGCATATTTTTCAATATCTTAAAGAGTCCCCTATTCTTCAAGAATAAAGAGTCCTTATGAGAATCTAGAATCTGAGAGAGGGCTTTATAATGTGGAAGAAGATGGAAGATATATAAGAAAGGGGAGAGAGAGGGAACATGCCATCTGATATTATTAAATGAGATTCCACCATCTTTTAATGAATGCTCTACCATATTTTGATCAAATCGACAATAATTCATCATAGATAAAATAACCTTGATTTGCTCTAATAGTCTTCAAGCTCTTCTTATTGGCTAAAAAATACATTAGAAGACAAGAATCTATTTTGAAGATGATGGGTCATGATCTTAACAAGAAAATAAAATTCTTAAAGGCCCTGAGAAGAATTAAATGATCCATTATACTCTCCAATCCCCAAATCCCTTTTATTATATCTTTAACACCATCTCCCACTTTATTATATTATAAATATGAAATATGCATATCCATGGACCTAACAAAGCCATGACTAAGTCTAATTTAAGTGGCTATAGGTACCTATTTGTTGAAAATATGACCATGTCCACAAACAAGACACTATTTTATTAATCACAAACCTGACCCTATTTCAATATCTGATCATAGGTATATTTTAGATTGAAAACAAATCCATTTATTGTTTCTCCTATAATTAATATCCATGATGAGCTTACAGACTACATCACTTGCACACTAAACTATATTAGGTCTAAAAAGACCTATTCTACCTCTAAACATTATGGAAACTGAGAAACCACTACACACGAGGAACACAATCATGAAATTTTCTTGAAACCATAAGAAAACCAAGTTTTCATGCTTTAGATATTTGAACATAGGTCTTGACTGAGCTTTAATGGTACCCTTTTAAATATTTGCTCTAGTTCGACTTAGGTTACATTTTTTCTCTATTTGAAGTATCCTAGTTTCAACTTTTAATATTAGGCATTGATCTTGATCTAGGATTCTCAAAATTATGACATCTATCTTCTTTGTGTTGATCCTTAGGATACAGTTAGTCTATCCATTGATTTTCTTGAGCCATGTGATAGCTTCACATTAATCCCCAGGATACACTAACTCTTTAACCTCTCACTCATCATCAATCAACATCCCCAAAATTGGATGATTACCATTAGATCTAGTTTATCATGCACCATCAATCTTCCTTTGTACATCTTTAATGCATACCATTGATTTACTTGGTAGCTACCATGGTCATGAAATATGGTATATTCTTTCTTATCTTCAGGATTCGCTAAACTTTTAACTTCGAGCTCATTGTTGATCTTTTTTTACATGATTAAATGCACATCATTAGATCTTTTAGACCCACTGATATCATTGATCTCCCACTCACTATTGGATCTTAACTCAATATTCCACAATTTAGACAATTTTCAAACCCACATTTGACCTTAGGAATATTTGAATATAAATGGCTAGTTGTCATAGCTTTAACTTGACATTTTCACACCCATCCCAGACTACTTATTCAAATTCAAAGACCTATACCTTAAGATATCAAGATCATCAAGATAAAAAAATTTAGAGTATGATTTAGGCATGAGTAACTTCATATCCATGTGATCTTTTTTCCTAAGAGGTTTTCTAAACATACTTATAAAATGCACAATCAATCTAACTAGTCCATTTCTTCATGACTTTTGAGCTAGTCTGACTCTTCAAAGCTTGATTTTACTATATTTTGATAATTTATGGGTTATAATCTCTACTTATCTTCCCTATCTAATTAGAATCTTGGTATTTGGGCTAAAATTGGCCAACATCTTTGGTGACTCATAGGGAACCATGCCTGTTATGCTTGAGAATCCAAACAATTGCCTTGTTTGATCTATTAGGCATGGAGTCATAAGTCTTTGCTCTTAAATGAAATGAAATGATGAAAGGATACCCCTTTTGATAAATTCTTCTTGAATTAATAAGAATAAAAACAAATAAAATAAATAAAGTACCCAAGTCACTTTGGAAAAGGAAAAAAATGTTCACAAGACACTTAGAGGAAAACAAGAAAAATATTCTAATGTGTACAAGGATGTAACTTACAAGTATCTTCCTCTTGGATCAAATGGAAAATATTAAAATTCACTCACTTGTGGTGGACTAGGATGGAAAACACCTTACTTTTGAGAGCTCATGATAGCTGCTAAGATGTTTAATTGTTGACTCTTTTGGCATGCTCTCAAGAGGATGAAATGGAACAAACATGTCTCCAATGTAGACATATTGGTCCATTTATTCAATGTTTGCTCTAAATTGGACTATAAGAGAACCTAAAAAATCCTCATATGATGGATCTTTTGAACATGAAGGTTGACTATCTAGGCTTAGGCAAAAAATCTTTAAGTCATCCCAAAAGGTAGCTTCCTCTTGGTCATCTAGGGCAATGCCAACTTCAAAACCATCCTTACTTTTCTTAATTTTAAAGGAACCATATGGTAGATCATCAACCCATCTAAGGCTCAAAATTTCATGTTCTTATGGTTCTATATCTCACCATTCTCCTTCATTATTAAAGACATTAGTACTACCTTCAATAGATAATTTATCTTGAGACTAGTCAGATTCTTTAACTTAAATTTCAAGTTCATTTTCATGATCTAGGGGAGGCATAGGTTAGTTTAGAACCACTATTTGGTCCATGAAGTTATGATATAACTACTTCCATAATTCATCTTGATCCTACTTTTTCTCTATTTATTCCTCATTCATCCTTACCCATACCAAATGGAAGTTTCTAGAATAAATAAAGACCCCCTTTACTCTCAAATGTATCCTGAATACACCTCCCTTTAAATATGAAGGCATCAGTATTTCCTTAAATCTATAATTCATCAATGTCAAATCCATGCCACAACAAATGGTCCAAACCTAATTTCTCCTCCTCTAAATGGAGTGGGTTGCCAATAGTGATGTCATCATCATAGACTCTTGTGTTGTATTCTTTAGGTTTAGCTATGATTACAATCTCCTCCTCTATTCTTTGTAAAATAGGCTCTTTATCTAAGAGGGATATGGTGGGAGGGTGAATAAGTTCACCTTTCTTGTATCTTAGGAGAGTATCCTTCTAGCTAAGGACTTTGAAGGATCTCTTTGATGGCTCTTATGGGAGGGAGATATAGTCATGGAAATTTTGTATAGAAAGATCATTGAGCTGAGCTTACATGTCTTTTTCTTGAACTAGTTCTTGGACTACCTCAACTAGCACTTCCTCTCTCTTCTTTGTGCCCTCCTTGATTGATTTCTATGAGGGAAATCATAAAATTAGACAAATTCTCCTTTTATTAAATGGGTGTGGGAGAGGGAGGTTCACAAGAGAGGGTATGACATAGTTGGGATCATTGGCATAGGAGAATATTGAAGATGGGATGGCTTCATGTTCCTTAGCTAAATGGTTTTTAGTGACTTGTTTGGCTCTTGATGAGGATGAGACTTGAGAAGGTGGACTAGGGGGTTGGGTTTGAGCATAAATAAGAGTAGGAGAGGTAAATTGGGTTCTAATGTTGGCTTCTCTCATTCCTAAGAACAAATGATAGTTATTTTCTTTTTTGGCTTGGTCTTACCTAACCAAACATTCTTCCTAAAACCTCAACTCCTACTCCTAAACATAATATTAGTATTCAAGATAATTGTGTTACCTATAGCACTATTCTTCCCTATCAACATCTCTTATTTCTTTTTAAATATCAATCCACATCTCCCAATTCTATTTTTTGGTTGACTAAAGAGAGGTAAATTTTGACAAGGCTGATACATTGAATCTTGAGGGCCACTTGGGGTGAAGCCATGAACATTTCTAACTTGATATGAAGGATAAAGAATGAAAAAACATGAATTCTGATCAAATATGGGATGATACATACCAAATAATGGTGATTAGGAAATTGCGCTACTTATACCGGTTGATGTTCATAGTGGATTCATCATTGGTGTTTGTAAATGTGCCTTTAAACGTTGATTGCATTGAAAGGCAACACCAAGAACATTTATGAGATGTAAAATGTAGTAAAGTACAATTGGGTATGCTAGAAACTATTATGATGTGAGATTTTACCCTTGTGGAGGATTTATTTAGGCTCCTCCATTGTCATTCATAATATGGGAACAACCCCAAGATGTGGGTATCCTATACTAGGGTTAAAACTCTAGAGAAGGTCGACTTCCTCTTGTTAGATCACCTAAACTAATGTTTGCACTAATAAAAGGGTTAGAAAGGGGGAAATGGACCCTAAGAAATTTAACTAGGTGATTTACCAAATAAAAATGGAAAATTCCCATAATATTGAACCCACATTATATCAGCACAAGATAATGCTAGCTTACACAATCTCACAGACAAGCTAATTGCATAAGTATTTCATAGAATAGGTTTAGGAAGTAATGAATGGAAACAAGGAGAGATTATAAAACCCACATTGAACCTAAATTAATGGCAGAAACAACATGAATCCAAACCTACAAATAGCTTTAAAACATCTTAAAAGAGGCTAGGAAGGAGGATAATGGATATGGAAGAATCTTCTTCACAAGGCCATCATGCACAGTGCACTAAACACTTATCCAAGGCAAGATATAGGTAAAGAAATTCTTTTATTGCAACATGAGGTAGTTCTTAAAAATTCTTAATAGGGTTTAGTCTTATCAAGATGAGAAAATCTTTCCAATATATCTCAAAGAGTCCCTTGCTCCTCAAAATCAAAGAGTCTTTATGGGAATCCAAAATCTAAGAAAAAGATTTAAAACATGGAAGACAATGGAAGATATAAGAGAAAGGGGAGAGAGAGGGAACACACCATTTGAGATCATTAAATGAGTCTCCACCATATTTCAATGAATGATCCACAAAATTAGGGTTAATATATCATAGGCAAAATAGCCTTCATTTTCTCCAATAGTCTTCAAGCTCTTATCATTGCCTGAGAGACACACTAGAAGACAAGAATCTATTTTAAAGATGATGGGTATTGATCTTACCAAGAAAGGAAAATATTTAAAGGATATAAGAAAAATTAAATTCTCCACTATACTCTCTAATTCACAAATACATTTTCTTTGATCTTCTACACCATTTCCCACTTGATATCATTATAAAGATGAAATATCCATATCTATGGACCTGATAGAGCCATGACTAAGTTTGCTTTAATTAGATATAAGTACCAGATTGTCAAAGATATAACCATGTCGACAAACAAGACACTTATTTATTAATCAAAAACCTACCCCTATTTTAATATATAAGCATAGGTATATTTTAGATTGAAAACCAATTCATTTATTAGTGTTCCTATATTTAATATCCATGAAGAGCTTATAGACTGCATCACTTAGGCACTGAACTATATTAGGTCTAAATAGACTTATTTTTCCTCTAAAAATTATGGGAACTAAAAAATACACTATAAATTAATAATACAATCATGAAATTATGTTGAAACCATAAGAAAACTAATTTTGTATGATTTGGATCTTTGAATAGAGTTATTTATTGAGGTTTAATGGCACCCTTTGAAATATTTTCTTTGGTTTGACTTAGGTCATATTTAGTTTCTATTTGAAGTCTTCTAGCCTCAACTTTTAATTTTGGCCATTGATGTTGATATGGGCCTTTAAAAATTATACCATCTATCTTCTTTATGTTTATCTTTAAGATCCTTTAGCCAGTCCATCTGTTATTTCACTTTCACCACATGGTAACTTCACATTTGTCCATAGGATATATTGACTCTTTGACCTCTCACTTGCCTTTAATCAGCATCCCCATGATTGGATGAGCACCATTGGATTTGATTTGTAATGCACCATTGATCTTCCTTTGTATAACTCAAATGTGTACCATTGATTTACCTAGTAGCTACCATGATCATGACACTTGGAAGCTTCTTACTTGTCTTCAAGATTGACTGACCTTTTGACTTTGAGCTCATCATTGATCTACTTTGGCATGATTAGATGTGTATCATTAGATATTTTAGACCCACTGACATCACTGATTGTCTACTCATCATTAGATATTGACTCAAGATTTTATAGTTTAGACACATGTTATCTCCATGTTTGACCTTAGGAATATTTAAATACAAACATCTACTTTCCATAGATTTAACTTGGCATCTCCATGCTTGTCGTAGACTTCTTGTTCAACTTTAAAGACCTATATCTTGAGATAACAATCTCATCAAGATACAAAATTTGGAAAACATTATTTAGGCATGAATAACTTCATATCCATGTGATATTTTGGCCTGAGAGGTTTTCTAAGAATACTTATAAAATGCAAAATCAAGCTAACCAGTCCATTTCTTCATGACTTTTGAGACAGTCTGGCTCTTCAAAGTTTGATTTTACCCTTTTTTGATCATTTATGGGTCAAGAACTCTACTCAGCTTCTCCATCCAGGCAAAATCTTGGTATGTGGTCCAAAATTAGCCAATACATCCATAATAAGGACACTAGCACCACATGGTGCTAGTGTCCTAAGAATGGTGTTAATGTCCTTTACCTTTCTTTTCCCCAAACATATATCTTTTCAAAACTAGAACCTCTTGGGGTCAGCCTAGACCTCTTTTATCACCTTCACAAGCATAAAAATAGTTTACATACATGAATTTTATCCCGTTAACCACTAAATGGATATCATATGCAAATTACACATTCAAACTCAAAACAAGTTGTGAAAAATTAAGGTCATCAATACCTATTTTGCCTTACTTATGTATACTACCATCTCTAGTAGCCTAAGCTTAGATTACCCAGATTTATAGTCTCAAGCACATTTAAGGCACTCAAGGCCACTATCATACTAGATTCACTTACACTTACACTATCACTGAGGTGAGGAGAACTACATTGAGCTTGATCCATCCTTAGAGTATTGGTATGTAGGAAACTCTCTTCACAATAGGGTGTTGAGGATTTCCAGCCTACCCTTCTAACAAATACACTTTTAGCTCATATCAATTAGATTCCCTAACTACATGTAGGATTAGGTTTTTCTCATAAAATATGTCATTATAGGTAAATACAGGGTTTCAAAACTCATGCATGTAGTAATAGACATCATATATCTAGACACAGGTACACCCAAAAACTTGGGATAGTCCTTCACAAAGGACACTACTGCCAATATCAAGGCACTACCACGACATTTCCAATAATGGTGTTACTATCCAATTATGGTGATATGTTTCAAGATGGTTCCTAATAGGATCTAGTTTGTGACACTCAAACCATCTTCTACCTTATTTTCCAACACATGGAGCATTTATCTTTGTTATTTTCCATTTATGTTCTTACTTGTACTATTTATTTTTATTTTTAGAAAATTCAAATGAAATCAATTCTATAATAAATCAATGGTGGTATTTATTTCATATTGTTTCCTTGATTTAGTCTACTCGACACTTTAACAAACATAAGATAGACATGTGTTAAGTCTTAAAAGATTAAAACATTTGGTGAACCTAATGTGAACTCAACTTACTTTGAATATTATACAAACCCTAACCCTAGATAACCCTGGGGTTTACATTTCTAGCATTCATATTTTAGATCCATACATTTTTTTTTATTTTATTTGATATCATCATGATAATAATGATATAAGAGGGGTATCATGTTTTTTTGTAAAGTTTAATACTTTCATGTGCATGCATATTCCCTTTAATCTAGAATGAACTCAGAAAAAATATAGACACATGTATACATTAGGCTTTATATTAATTAAAATACTTGTCATATTTAATTATTTATTTAGCATGCTATATTTATCTTATGTGGAATTCAATTAAGATACAAATATTTAATCACATAAATAATAAATTACATAAGATAATAATTTCACTAACTAAAATTAATAAGTCTCATTTAGATGCATTTTTCTCTTTGGTTCACTTTGATTCCTTACCTATCACTCTTAGACATAATGGAACATTTATGGTCTCAATTATCCCTCCTCCTTCTTTATCACACACATCTAGCCACCATCCCACCTCTACAACCATCTCTATACTCCTAGTAGACGTTGTGGTTCAGGTTATGATGTCTACATGTGATCCCAAAGCTTGGCAGGTTAACAACACCCATGGCTATAGCTTTATTGAGCAAAGTAATACTTATTTAACTATAGTTTCCATTTTAGAGATCCTAAATCTTTCCAACACATAAAACGACATTTTTTATGCTTCACTTGATGTTAATTAGGTACCTTGAACATCTGATCCAACTTATGTTACTTCCATAATTAATACTATGAAATGGACTGAAGAACATATTTCATTCTAGAGGGAAGATCTCCAATGTTAGCACATGATAGATTTACACTTTTATTTATAAATTTAATTATGAATTAATTAGTTAAGTTTCAAATGGGCTTTAGTCAATAATGTATCAAGGTTGAAAATTTGTAATATCTTTTTTATTTGACTTCCTAATATATATGCTAAAGATTTAGATCCTTTTGATATGAACATCTGAGGGTTTAATAATATTCCATGCAAAGTCTTGGATCAAATCACACTAAATCTTACATTGGGGCCTAAAACACTACCTACATGTCAAGTTATGCCTAATGATCTTAATTACAATATTTTCCTTGGGAGACTATGGATTCATGATATGCACACAGTTTCATCCACTTTACATGAATGTTTAAAGTTCATCTACTAAGGTCATATAAATGTATTCCCTATGGATAAATAACCATTCAAATATTGTCAACATATAGAGCCTTCACAAAATTAAATTCCTCACATGTATTTCTCTATGCCACCACTCCAGTATATTATTTAGATCATGCATATCACTCCCCCACTTAATTATAGAACATATGATAATGAGTTCACTTCTCCTTTTGCATTGTGATAATTCTAAAAAAAAGGGTTACATAAGACATGACCTTGGCAAACATGAGCAAGTAATACTTAATCACATTGAATCATATGATCAATAGGGTAGACAAAGAATTGGGTATAAATATATCACATCCAATGCCATGTCTTCTCACCATACTTCTCAGCATATTATTTTTTCCCAAATATTCCATCAGAAGACGATATGGTAAATCATGTTTCTATATTTTTAGTTATTTGCCCTGATCTTATCGATGATATAACTTCTCTGGATCTACCTAATTTTGATGAATTCAATAATTATGAGGCTCTCTTATAATTCCTAGGGGAATATAAGGATATCCCTTCCTTATATCATAAGAATAGGTTTCTTCATTTCACAAATTTCGAGGCATACTTTGGTGAGCATTAAGATGATTTATATGATATGTTACCTGACATAAACGATACTATCCCTACAACACCGTACATTATGGATCTATCTAATTTACTTAATGAAGATATATTCAAGTTCAATTATGGAAAAAATACTTATCTTCATATCATACTATTGGTTTTTACCTTACATAAAGTAGAAGATACAAATATTCATTACATTTTAAAATATTATATTAAAGTATTTGTCTGGGATTATTCTGATATGCCTATCATTGATCCCTTAATCATAATACACAAGATTGTAGTATATCTTATTTCTAAGTTAGTTAAATAAAAAAATCAAAAATGCATCCCAAAGTTGATCTTTTAGTCAAAGATGAGATCCAACAACTCTTGGATTCTAGTTTCATTTGACCGGTTGCTCATCCATAATGGGTTGTTAATATTATCCTTGTTATAGAACCTAACAACCAAATTTGATGTTTTTGTTATTTTAGAGACATAAAAAAAGCATTTACTAAGGATGAATTTCCTCACCCCAACATCGATATGATAGTTAACTCTACAACAGGGTATGAAATTCTCTCCTTTATGGATGGTTTCAATCATTACAATAAAATTAAAATCATTGAAGAAGACCAAGAAAAAATTTATAATACCACATCATTAGGCACTTTCTACTATATAGTCATGTATTTTGGATTATAAAATGTAGGGACAACATAATAATGAATAATGACACACATCTTTCATGATATTATTCATAAAATAGTTGAAGATTATGTTGATTATTTACTTGCAAAATAAAAGAGAGACAACATCAGGTAAAATATTTATGATGGATTTTTGAGAGACTAATAAAATATAATGTATGACTCAATCCCAAGAAATTAATCTTTGGTATTTCATTGGGTAAACTATTTGGCTTTATAATATCCCAATGCAGCATTGAGGTTAACCACAAGAAAATCAAAGAAATCATGGACATGCCTCCTCTTACCAATTAAAATCAACTTCACTCTCTCTAGGGAAAGATTTAGGAAATACATCATTTTGTGGCATAACTCATAGATAAGACCCATTCATTCACTAGATTAATTAAAAAGGATATAAAATCTGAATAGGACTTCACATGTTAAGAAGATTTGACACACTCAAACAATACTTTATAAAGCCACATATCTTGGTACCACCAATACTTGAAAATCAACTTCTACGTTACCTCTCTTCGATAGATCATACACTTGGTGCAGCCCGAACACAACAAGATGATCAACATAAAAGATCAGGCCATTTATTACATTAGTTATACACTTGTTGATTACGAATGAAATTATCCAATAATATAAAAACTTTGTTTGGCACTTGTATTTGCTAATTAGAATTTCTGACACTATATGATTAATAATGAGACATAAGTCATTAAGAAACTTGATCCTTTACAGTTCCTCTTATTGAAACCTTATCTCTCAGTCCATATTACAAAATGGGTTATGTTACACATAGAATTAGTCCTCAAGATTATTTTACAAAAATAATTAAAATGCTAAATAATTGTAGATCAATTGGCAATAACCCCATTATTGGATACAAATCCTATTAATGATGATTTTAGAGATGACTTCACAACATATAATACTAGTTTTGATACATAGATAATGTTTTTTGACAGTTCCAGATGTGCATCTGGTGCTAGAGTTGGAATTTTTTTAATCATCCCACCTAGGAACATAGTACCCCTTACTTATTCACTTAGTTTTTGAAATACCAATAACATCGCATAATATGAATATCTTATCTTAGGCCTTTAAATATCTTAGATTCTCTAGATTAAATTAATTAAATTTTGTGTGGATTCACAAATAATTATCAATCAAGTTACAAATATCTACCAAACCAAATAAGAATGCCTCATTCCCTAAAAGAATATGGTTTAATGTCTATAGGATTATTTTTAAAAATTATCTATCAAAAACATCCCACATAAATATAATCATCATATTGGTGTAATGGCTAGTTCTATATCATTGATCCTCATTGACATAGATGATGACTAGGCTACCTTCACTATATAACAATTATAATATCCCTCGGTGTCCCATGAAAGCATCATATCTCTAATGGTTCTCATTATTATATGTAGCATAATACCATATAAATGGGTCTCTAACATATACAACTTTTTACCTAAATTTATTACACTAGATACTTTCGTAAGAAATGAAAAGTTCAAAATGTAGTGAAATTCCCTCGGATATGTCATCAATGGTAGCAACTTATTCAAAATATATTTTGAGGGACACTTACTCTAATGTTCTATAACCAAAAAATTTAAGTCTGCTATCAGATATGTACATGATAGTGAATGTGGTGTTCATTTTAACGGTAAAGTGATGTCACCTAAATTACACATACAAGGTTATTATTGGATAGCCATGTAAGAAGAATTATAGGAATACTACAAGTTATGAGATGAATGTCAATTCCATGGAAACCTACACCATGTCCCTTCATAATAATTACAACCTATCATATCCCCATGGCCATTCATACTATGAGGTTTTTATCTAATTGGTAAGATAAATCTAGAATCCACAGGAGGTCAAAAATTCATTATCATAGCTACATAATATTTTATAAAATGGGTGGAAGCCATTCCACTACAATATACAAAGGAAGAAGATATATGAAATTTTATCATGACCAATATTATTTCCCACTTTAGCCTCCCAATGGCCATCATCATAGATAATGGAACCTCTTTCAAGAATAAAATAGTGAAAAAATATTGTTCTAAATATAAAATTCAACACACATTCTCTACTTTGTATTACCCATAGGGTAATGGTCAAACATAAGAAATAAACAAGACAATAAACAATATCCTTAGCAAAACAATTAATAAATTTGGAGATGATTGGCATAATCAACTCATCTATGTATTATGGGTTAACCACAGTAGTATATGCACACTGATAGGAACTACTCCTTATTCACTAGTATATGGCATTAAAGAAATTATCCCACTAGAGTTAGAAATACCATCCTTATAGGTCTCCTTAAAATAACTCATCACATATAATCAATAAAGAGAAATGTATTCATGAATTTGAACATTTGGATCACACACGCATTCAAACCATAGATCATTTTAGGGCATATCAAAACAGAATCTAACAAACATATAATAACCATGTCCATAGTAGGGAATTCAAAGTCAATTATTTGGTTTTAAAATAAAATGTTAAAAACATCAATGATAAAGAAGAGAACAAAGGAAATTTTAAACCAAATTGACTTGGATCATACATAATCAAAGAAAATATTATCCCAAAAGTATACCATCTAGCTTCACTTGATGGTAATGCAATCGAAAACCCATTGAATATCATGAATCTAAGGAGATTTTACATATAAAAAATCAACAATTTATTTTTCATATTGCTTGTACATAGCTCATATCCATAAAATACAAAAATAATATAATATGTCAAAAAACACAAAAACATTCAAATAATTACTTATAAAATACAAAATTACAAATTGTATGCAATGCTATGTTTACATTTATTATATTTTCCAGACACTACATATGTTAGCTACCTTAGTATAGTTAGTTTTATCATACATACATGCTTTACTTGTTCTTTTCAAGTGCTTGCAGACTATCTATAGGACTCAAGTCCATTACACCAATCCATATTTGTTATTATCTACCCACTGGGGGCATATACACTAATACATAGATTCTTTATTTGACATATTCTACAACTTTGGGGCATCTTATAAATAGTTTCAATTCCTAGGTTCTATATTTATATACTCTACATCACAACATTAATATTGTTATATCTTTATATTGATCATGCTACACTAACTCAAATTTTTTGCTAACTATTACTACTTTGGACTTAGTATATATACATCCTAGCTCTTACATATATTTGTATTACATATTCATGTATACTTTAATTTCTAGATTTCTTAATTTAGACTTGATTATATCTCTATGCTTCTTATATTTGAGGGAATTTGAATATGCTATTGATCTTTGGTTCTACATCACTACTTTTCATAGTATGTATGCTTTGGACATGTTCCCATGTCCTTGTGTGTGCCTTATTGATTATGTATATGGAAATTTTAACATGTCATTCTATGTGGATCTAAGCCAATTTGATTGTTACTTGCATATGTGGACATTTGAATATGTCCTTTTATGTCTTATTTTCTTAGATTTAGTGACATGTACCCATGTCCCTTATATTGTGTGCTTTTTGCCTACTTTATATGCCTCATATGTTTTTTATGTATGCTTCCTTGTATTTATTATGGTCATGACACTTGTATCTTGTTTGTTACACACACCAATTTTTCATTCCATGAGGGACCTCATGCATCTCCCCTTCCCACTTGGGTGACATGATGGACATCATGCCCCATCCCCCTAGGTAGCTACCCATTATTACTCATATTTGATGTTATATTGCATTGTTATATCTATCTTGATACCCTTGTGAATGCTAGACATGACATACATATTACATTAAAAGTTTATGCTCAGATTATCTTAGAATTTGTTTTTATGTATGCACATTATATTGGATTATTATAGAGTTATCATATATGATCCGGCGAACACACATTTTATAGATCTTTTTATTTTAAGGATAGTTCTTTCATAGGTTTAACAACTCCCCTCAAAATAGGGGGAATTCACAAGGGTTTATCATAGAGATCAAGATCCTATATTATATTCAAATTACATTTTCAACACACAAGGTCATATTAAAAAAATTAAACTCAAGTAAACATAATGGGAAAATAGCGACCTATAAAGTAGTACAATTTCATAGAAATTAGACCATAATGACACTAGCACCTAGATTTGGACACTAGTGACACATTTCTAAAAAATACACTATTGTCAAAGACATGGTGTTATTGTTTAATAGCCCAAGTTTCAAAAAAACCTAGATTGGATAGAAAAGTATTGTAGATATAATACAATTTTATACAGGTTTAATTATAAATTTATCAATTATACTTAGTTTTAATTAGATTTATACTAGTTCAACTCATATTCATACTAGTTTAACTCATATTCATATCAGTTTGCTCAGAATAAGGGCATCATGCATGACATGACCATTCCCATTTTTATTTTAGATACCTAGATATAAATTATTATAATTCATTCTATAACAAAAATGCCCAGATATCACATTTAGGGGCATGTACATGGCATATTACTTTTATATGCTCACTTACACACCAATTGATCAAATGGAATAATAAATTTCATGTAATTATCTATGATATATAAACTTGACATCATATTCCAAGTTTTACGCCAATTTCATTCCTTATTCTAACTATAGTGGTTGGCATTCTTGAGTGGATCAAAGTTTCCTAATGTAATTGAGTGGTTGTAGAGCCAACATACCCAGTTAGACATACCTAGTTATATATTTATAGTTACTTCTCATAGTTAAATTTTAGATGCATCTACTACACATGGGTAGGAAATTATGGATTCATATCATACTTGAGTTTTATATCCACCTATATGAGAGGGTTATAGACACCATCAGTCCAATCCTAGCTATTCATAGGTCATGATCCACCAAATAGGGGTGGGCAATGATGGAGCCAAAACTAGATTGAGTTCTTGAGCCACCCACACATGAATATTGAGAAATCCATCAAATCAATCTAAGATATTAATTAATTGATTAATATATACATGCACACATAATTTTTCACTAGGTTTATGTATTGGTTCATGTACCCAGTGAGGTGTAATCATTCTTTTTTGCTTTCCTATCTCTTTGCTCAGTTTTACTTCTTTTATCAGTTTAGTGTTTTTCTTTTAATATATCTTAAGTAAGGACTAATTTATGCATGTTTCAATTGTATAATTATATCATACTTTACATACTTATGCCTATCCTTAAACACTTAGACCTAGAATCATAGGCTTCACCTCTTAGGTATGTCCAAGTATGCTTCTTTTTCCTTTATCCTAGTCATTTCAATTTGTTGTATTTCTAAAATAAAGGGGGGGAGGGTAATCACCTAAAATTGGTACTTGAGTGCTAAGAGTGCTACTTGAGACTACTTATCCATAGCTTAGACCTAGACCTATCATAGACCCTAATATCACAATTATCTAGCCTTAATGAGGGCCAAAGACATCCCTAGTCATTCCTAAAGCAGTCTTAGACCCTCATTTCCTAATATTATCCCTTTGTGCCTAGTGTTGTTCTAGATGGTAACTAACACCATAATAAGGACACTAGTACCACATGGTGTTAGTTTCCCAAAAATGGTGCTAATTTCCTTTACCTTTATTTTCCCCAAAAAAATATATTTTTAAAACTAGAACCTCTTAGTTTGGTTTCGACTTCTTTTATCAACCACACAAGTATCAAAATAGTATATATACATGAATTTTATACTCATAACCACTAGATGGAAATTAGATGCAAAATACACATTCAAACTCAAAACAATTTGTGCATAATTAAGGTTATCAATCCCTATTTTGCCTTACTTTTATACATTACCATCTACAACATCCCTAAGCTCAGATGACCCAGATTTCCATTTTCACGAATATTCAAGGCACTCAAGGCCACTATAATACTATCTTCACTTCAACTTACACTAAAACTTAATTTTAGAGAACTAAATCAAGCTTGATCCATCTTTAGAGTATTGGTATGTAGGCAACTCTCTTTACATTAAGGTGTTGAGTATGTCTAACCTACCCTACTAACAAACACACTTTCAACTCATATCAATTAGATCCCCTAGCTACATAGAGTAATAGGGTTTTATCATAAAATAAATCATTACATTAAAAATATAGGGTTCCAAAATTCATGCACACTGGAATAGACCTTAGAGATCTAGACATAGGTGAACCCAAAAGCTCAGGATAGTCCTACACAGAGGATAGTATCACAAATATCAAGACACTACCACCATATTTTCAATAATGGTGATATTATCCAACTATGTTTCTACTATCTAGTATGGGTTATAACATTAGGATTTAGTTTAGGACACTTATACCAACATGCACCTTAGTATCCATCACCTAGATAATTTATCTTAGTTGTTTTCTAGTTAATTTCTTACTTGCACTATTTATTATTATTTTTATCAAAGTGAAAGATAGTAAATTCTATAAAAAAAATTAGTGGTTATATTTATTTCATATTGTTTCCCTAATTTAATCTACTCAAATAGTTAATAAACATAGCATGTAAATGTGTTATGTCTTAAATTTTTAAAAGAACTTGTTTAGGTATACTTGGAGTTACATTTTGATTGAATGAATAAGAAGTAACTCCCTTGACTAGTTGGTCTAGATATGGGAGTTAATCTTCTATTATTGGCTCTCTAATCACATTTCTTAGAGGATTTGCTTATGAAATCTTATTTGTACATCTCTCTTGGTGAGATATTGTTTAATGGAAGATTAGTTTTCACTCTTATCTTGTTTATGTAATATTATCATGTATGTGATTTCATTTTATTGCATATATTTTTTTATGTACTTGCTTCAATCATCCTTATCACAAACATGTGAATTCTCTTGATATAAATATCCTAACATCCACTCTAATATGGTATTAGAGCAACTTTGGTAATCATGTGCCTAGTTATTCAGTATCAAATTTTTTTTAAATCATGAGATTTTTATTTTCAAAATAAGCTTGATATATAATCTATTGTTGGATTTTTTATCTTTGGTGGAGTCATATTTTTAGAGATATAGTTGATTGGAATCCATTACCATAGTTTTTTTGGTTTATTTGTGAATATGTTTATTTTCCTACAAAAGACCTAGATGCCTCCATACATCCTCAAGTTTGGTTTCTTATGTTTGGTATCAGCCTATGTATTTGGCCTCAGCTCAGCTTTAATTGATTTTATGTTTTTTGGAGATTGATCAGATAGTTTTTCATGTTTGAACTTATTTATACATTACTTTTAAGCTACCTTGAGTTATTAAATTTTCACCTGCTAAGTCTACTCTCATTATTAGCCAATTAAAATTGTCATTCCATGCAACCCCTATGACAAAATTATTTAGCTAGACCTAATGACCTCACCAAAAAATAGATTTTAATTTTAGTAGGGGGATATATTTTTCCCCTTATAACCACATAATTAATCCTTTGGATGCACTCATTGTATGTAAATCATGCACGAGTTATTCAAGCAATAACACAAAAGGCTCCTATAGTTTAAAAATGCTTGAAATTTTCTCCCAAAATAAGATATATCTATTCAAAGTTTTCCTTGATGTTTTTTTTTTAAATATATCATATTAAATCACCTTTTTTTAATATCTTGATTTAAATAAGGTAAAATAGGCTAATTTTCATTGAATGCACAAGTAATTCATAAGAGGATTGATCAACTTTAGCATTGCTAGTGGAGATTTTTTGATAATTTTTTAATAAAAATAATATATTGTGGTAAATGTTAAAAAATAAATTATTATTGTTTAAAACCTCTTCATATTCTCATTTTCTAACTTTTTCCACTTGTCCTAGACACATTTGTGACTAAGTCCAACATCCTCACCTAGTCTAACAAATCATGTCTTTAAGACATTTGTATCGATTACTCTACATGCATTCTCAGTTGTGACCTATGTATTTTGAGTGTGAATTATTTGAAATAATTGGGGGGGAAGGTTTACCATTTCATATTTCAAGTGGGTGTACTATGTTTTTGAGTTACTTTACATTCTACCTGCACTTTCATTTTTGCAACAACAACTACAACCACTAAACTTAATTTTTACATAAAATGGATACAAGTTTAATTAACCCTCTAACACCATTTAATTATCATGAATGGAAAATTAAAATTCTTAGGTAGAGGTAAATGAGGCTTGAATAAACACAAGGTTTTCTCTCTTGACGTCAACTTCTTGATCCTCAATCTCTTCATCTTTATTTCCTTCACTACTTGGTTCCAAATTGGAGTTTTTAAACTATTAGGCTCTCTTGGAGTTTGGATTGGATATTATTGAGGATAATTAATGATTTCATGAGGATAAAGGGCACAAAAAAACTGATATGGAACATAAGAAGACTCTTGAGGAGGGATAGGTATAGTTTGAGGAAGATTATCTCTAAGAAGATACCTCTTAAGAGCTTGGAATTTTCTTCAAAAGCCTTAATCACATTTCATTAATAGCCTTCTTCATAGGATTATTCATAAGGTTTCTCAATAACATCATGATGCTATAGATATGAAATATGATGATCATAGGGTTGACATGGATCATAGCATTGATAACAACCTTGATAGGGTTGTTAAGGGACATATTATGGGTCATGACAAGGTTGGTAGGGAGGTATATCTTAGGAACTCTCTTGGAAATAAAAATAAATTTCATTAGTATGAGATATCATTCTTACCTTAGGCATGAAATATTGCACTAGTATCGAACCAAGATTCAAATGTTTGAGTCACTGGATACTATAGGAAGTAGACTATTATAGCCTCTTGTTGTAAAAACCAACATCCACCTTGAACAACCTTATTGGACATCATGTCCCACTAGGAATTACAAAATTATTATATCCTAAATTTTCACCTTAGAAAATTTTATTATATATTATTAAATTTTGGATAACATGAAACTATCTCTATATATAGGCTTGCTACTATAAGAGATAGATCTCTAGATTTGAAGATCTAGCTCCCTTAACCTATCTTTTAGGCTCACACACTATACGAGACTAATCATTTTTGTGGGTTAAAATGGAAGAAGGAAACATAAAATAAACCTAAACTAACGAATGTGATACACCAAACTTAACTCCACAAATATAATTATATTTGCACTAAGAAGGTAGGCTACTAAAAATGATCACAACTCAATTTTCTTCTATCATAAGTGTTTCTATATGGAGGTAGATTGTGATGCATATCAAAAGGTGGGTAAATATGAGTTTTGATATTAGACACTTCTAATTTTATTCACACTTCAAAACACACCTAATAAACATATACACTTCAAGAGACATGTTAGAAGAAATGCTACTCATATAATGAATACAAGAGTAGAATGGAAGAAAGGAGAAAATATTCATCACTTGTCATAAAGATACACTACTTGACATACTTAGGCAAGAATTTTGGAAACTAAATGAAATTTAGAACTTTATTGAAATGAAAAAGGATGTCAAAACTAGCGAGGCTTTGTCATACCATTTGTGGATGCTTTACAATGCCAAAATGGATTCAATATATAAAGCATAGAAGAGGAGAGAGGAGTGAAGTTGAATATTCACAAGGCCAAGTTTCAAGGATTGAAATCTAATTACAATTCTATAAAATAGATTTATATAATAGTTCATGAGTCATTCTTAGACAATTTTCCATCAAAAACATGACACCTTCTTGAAGTTGGCATAGAGATCTTCATTATCTTATTTGAAATTGCCATCTTGGTGAGGAGTTTACTAGCTATCTATAAATGTTGTGGTAGTCATTAAAACATATAAACTAAATTATGAAGGTGGATACATGATTTGTGATATTCATATACACCCCTCAACTGATGAACTTTTCCTTGACACTTGGTATTCACTTCCTTGTAGATGCTCTCTACCCCTTTAGGTTTGATTCACACATTTGTCACTAGTGTGACTTGTAGGTGCTCAAGTAAATTTTTTTAGAGAGGTGATACACCTCATCAATACCTATTTTTCCTTTGGTATATCAAAGAGACCTCAAAATAATTCCAAACAACACTTCTCATCTTCAATTTAGGTAGTCACCCTCTTTCTCACTATCTTATTCAAGACTACCTACAATGACCAACTTGATAAAGGGGTTTCCTATCATTAACAAGGTGATAATTAGGTTTGAGTAGTTATAACACATATCCACACACCTTCCACAATGATTTTCACCTATATGTTCCCTTCTTCACCTTTAATTAAACTTAAAACTTGTAGAAAACATAGTTTTAGACATGTCCATACAAGTGATAGTACATAATAACTAGATTTAAAAGAGCCTAAGAGAGTTAAAAATGGATCCAAAACACGTTTCAAGTTAATTAACCCCTCCTAGATGCACTTCCATTCATATCTTCCTCATTGGATTCTCATAAGGGTTTTAGGTCATTTAGATTATTAAGGATGATTAATAAAGGTATTTGCTTAACCTTCAAACCAATCCCATTGGGTTCAAGTATATGACCCTTATAAATTATCCATAAATGTTTGAGATACCATGCATCTTATCCATATAGATATGAGTGAAATAAAATGGCTCTCAAGTTCTTAATAGGCATTCTAAATACCCTTGATACAAATTTAGCCAAAATGACCAATTTTGAATTGTTCTCTATAAATAAATGGGTCTTATAAATCCTATTCTCTCCAATTAAGGATCTTATATTTCTTGGGAAGGTCATATTTTCATATGAATGATACTAGACACCATGAGGGTTGATGCCTAGTTCTATGTCTAATAGGCATAGAGTGTGTTTGTAAGTGTGTGATCACCTATGAGTGCTTCTAATGGATATATGAACTATTAAACGCTTGTTCACCTTCAAATTTAACCCTATAAAACTTTCAACAATCATTATTGTCTCTCCATTTCATCTTTTCACCACCCATGTACTAGGTTTGTTATGTTGCTAATGGAGTGCCTCTAGTTTGAGATAAAATAGAGGATACTTCCCCTATTTGTTTGATATAAAGTAGACCATGGAATACTTTTTAGGTTATGAGGACCCTTTATGTCATGTGTAAAATCCATATTATACCTGAATAAACCTTAACTCCTCAAATCCTTAAGACTAGCTTTTATTACTGTGACTATGTGTAGGGTTTAGTTGATTGAGTATGAGGTCCAAAACCCAATTTAGTTAAATCTTTATTCTATTTCACTACCTCTGAAATTCTCATGTAAATGTGGTATTATCATTATGAAAGTGATATCTACATGGTCATCCATATTATATCTTTGTCAAACTCCCAAACATATAATCCTTTTTGGTTGGGCTAGTATATAGTATGTGTCATACTATAGGTGTCAATTAGGGGATATGAGAGATTCATGTAGGTGTTGATTCATGTTTGACCACTATGTTTGACACCTTACTTCTCTCCTCAGGTCACTAGGACCATTTCACACCTAGTTAAACTCACTCTTGCATTACAACAATTATATCATTCTCTATCACCAATGTACTATAGGTTTACAAGTTGCTCTAAATTCATTTTGGCTTCAATGGTAATGTAGTTCACTAAGTTTTATAGTAAAACTTGATTGGGTTATAAACCACTCTATCATATTCTATCTCAACCAAATAATCTCCTTATATAATTTCCACATTACTACTATGCCTAGGCTACAAGAATGAATCCACTAGGATTACATGCACCTCATAAACCTCCACTAATAGATGCTACTATGAATGAGCAGAATCCCTTTTAGATAAGTTAAGGTAAAGCTTCCCACTTTGTAACTTTTCTAACTCTACACCTCTGTAAGTGTCAATGAAGGGTTTGAGTATAGTTTCAACTATGTTTAAAGCTTTTAGACCTTCAATCCAATCTCAAACTTGTAAAATCTCTATCATGAAGTCCAAATATATTATAAACCCATTTTCTAAACACTCCTACATAGTCATGTAGGTGACTATTTCAGGATTATCTGATTGTATCAAGTGTCATGGACTTAGCTTCCTTTAATGATCCTCTTAAGTACAAAATTTAAATGGATAAAATAATCACCATGATCTAAGGTGATGAAAACAAATGTATTACCTTAACTTGAAGACACTCATAGGAGGACAAACTCTACAGCTGTGAAAACACTATTTTGCAAACCTCAATGGTGCTCACCTTTAGCACAAGGAGAATGATCTTGCATATTATTTAATGTCCACACATGCAAAATATTTTTTAACTAATATAAAAATGATTAACATGCTCTTCCAACGTACATACATAACTTGGTTCACACATACCCATGTAAATACATGAGAAAACCTAGGTGTTGGGGTTGTATAGGTAGTTTAGAGGCACTAACAGTCTTAGTTATTATTCATACAGTACATACCATAATATTGAAACTATGGCCATGGAATATAATTACATAGGGACCCCTAATATCCACCATGTTCATTCACTTCAACTCTTCTTCTCCTGCTCGTACTAGAAGAAAACCATTGTCCTTTCTTGACCTATCCAAGGGAATGATAGGAGAGAGAATTTGGTTTTTACCAATTTTAGATATTTTTAATCTATTTAAACCTATATAAGACCTATGGGGATCTCAATATAACTTCTTGAAGCATCTACATGTTCCAAATGCATCATATCAATCTATATAACCTCTGAAACTTCTCTTTTTATAGTTGATATTCTTATTTTAACATTAAACCTACAACTTTTCAATTTTAAAACTATTCTCTAACATTACTTAACATGACATAAATTGTCTTGAGCCTTGACATTTGTCCATTTTAATAGATTAATGTACAACTCCTTTTAATGGCAAAAAGGTTATGAAGACAAATGACAAACATGACAAAGGTTTAAAATATATTATGTGACCCTCAAACTATGTCTTAAGCTCACTAATGACCATGTGACCAATTTAAAACCTATGATACCCTATGAAATTTTTAATATGTAGGGGGGTTGACCAAATTTTACCTAGGGTGAAATTTAGTCAGCATTTTTATGATTTCTAGGGGGTAGCATCCTTGCTATGCTAATGACCAGTTGTCTTCTCCTATCCTTGAGAAATGGAGTCACCCACATGATTCAATTGAAAAAAATGCCTCTAAAAATAATCAAGACTCATACCAAACATATCAGGAAACAAACACACAAAAAAGGACACCAAGATACACACTTGTTCTCTCTAAGCACTTAGGGAAAGTACACAACAACATAAGCAAACTAGACTATGTAAAAACTAACATGAAGCAAAAACATTCTCCTCCTATATCAAAAGGGAAACTTGCAACATCTTTTGGTCCATGAGATGAAGGATTCAATGAAACATTTTTCCTTTTGATCTTTGGACTTGATGTTTTCAATTCCTTCATGATTTCTACTCTCTTTTTCATGATCTCAAGTGAAATGATGACAACTGGAAACATGTCACCTATGAAGGTGAACTCTTCTTGTACTTAAATAGCCTTATCATGAACTTTATTTATGTTTGTGCTTATCTCAATCCTAATGACTTCTTGACTTATATGGGAAACCTTTATCTTGGTGTTTAAAGACTATCATTTTGTCCTTCAAGAAGCAAAACATCTTCAACAATAGGAAGTGTAGGCTTTTGAAAGGCATCATATTAACACACTATATCCTTGAATATTTACCACAAGCCATCTTTTTCCATGGAAGTGGCAGCAACTTCATCTTTAATTATATTTTTAGATTCAAGCTCTTGATCATTCTCATGAATATCAACCAATTCAGTTGATGTGATGTCCTTATTAAGCACCTCTTCTCTCATATCTTGATCAATCTCTTTTTTAATAGCTAAAACATAGTCTATATATTCACTTTATTCACTCAAGAAGGTTGACTTTCTGATTTTCTTCACCAAAGGGTGTCCCTATAGTGAATTCCCCATTATAGACACTTCAATCGTCTTCTTGATCAGTTACAAATTTAGTTTTATCTTCTTTACTTGTCTCCCATAGTATGGGTTCTCCTTCAAGAAGGCATGAGGTGGGAGAGTGGTGAAGATTTTCATGGATTGGAGAGGGAGAATGAGGTGTGATGGATGTTTCATGAATGGGCATGGGAATAGAAGGAGTACTTAGAAATTGGGAGAATCTTGAAATAATTATTGGAGAGATAGAAGGTTAAATTAGGCTATTGTCACTTCATTTTATTCAACAAACACCTCACCTTTCTCATATCCCTCTTGAGGCTCTTCAATAACAACAACTTTATTTCTCACCTTCTCAACTAAGGCCTCTTTTTTATGTTGAAAATATTCTTGGATAGACCTCCAATTTGTACAAGCTATAGGTTCTTGGTGAAAGAGAAATGAGGCTTGAAAAAACATAATGTTTTCTCTCTTGACATCTACTTCTTTTTCCTCACTCTCTTCATCTTTATTTCTCCAATACTTCACTACTTGGTTCCAAGTTAGAGTTTTGAAAATATTAGGCTCTTTTATAGGTTGGATTGGATATTATTAATATAGTGGATGATTTCATGAGGATAAGGGAAAAAATAAAATTGATATGGAACACAAGAAGACTCTTGAATATGGATAGGTATAGCTTGAGGAAGATTGTCTCTAATAAGTTTCCTTTTAAGAGCTTGGACTTATTCAAGAGCCTTAATCACATATTATTGATATCCCTTTTCATAGGCTTATTCATAAGGTTGATCAAAAACATCATGACCATATAGAGAAGGAATAGGCTGATCATAGGGTTGACATGGCTCATAGGGCTAATAACAACATTGATAGGGTTGTTGAGGGACATAGTATGGGTCATGATAAGGTTGGTAGGGAGGTGTATAATAAGAACTCTCTTGGAAATCAAAATAAATGCCTTTAGTATGAGATATTATGCTTACCTTAGGCATTAAAAAGTGCACTATTCTACAACCAAGATTTAAATGTTGGAGTTATCAAATACTATATGAAGTATAATATTACAACCTCTTATTATTAACGCTAACATCCACCTTAAACAACCTTCTTGGACATCATGTCCCATTAGGCATGGTAGAATTATTATATCCCAAATTTTCACCCTAAATAATTCAATTATACCTTTTCAAATTTGGTATAACATGGAACTATCTCTACATATAGGTAAGCTACTACAAGATATATAAATCTCTAGATTTGAAGGGATAACTCCCTTGATCTATCTTTTAGGGTCACACACTACACTAGACTAATCACTATTGTTCATGAAAAAGGGAAGAAAGAAACATAAAATCAACCTAAACTAATGAATGTGATACACCAAAGATAACTCCAAAAACATACTTGTATTTTTACTAAGAAGGTAGGCTACTAAAACTGATCTCAAATCAATGTTATTCTAGCATAATTATTACTAGATGGAGGTATATTGTGATGCATATCAAAAGGTGGGTAACTAGGAGCTCTAATATTAGACACTACTAATTTAATTCAAACTTCAACACACACCTAAAAAACATATACACTTCATGAGACCTATTATAATAAATGCTACTCACATAATGCATATAAGAGCAAAATGAAAGCAAGGACAAAACATTCATCACTTGTCATCCAAATACACTACTTGATATACTTATGAAATAATTTAAGACTAAATAAACTTTATAACTTTATTCAATGGCAAAACAATATGTCAAAAATAGTAAGGCTTTGTCATACCAATTGTGGATTATTTATACTACCAAAATGGCTTCAATTTATAGAGCATAGAAGAGGAGAGAGAAAGAATCAAGTTGAACAGTCACAAGGCCAAGTGTCAAGGATTGAAATATAGTTAGAATGTAAGAAAAGAGAGTTAGATAACAAGTCATGAGGTCTTCTTAGACAATTATCCATCTAAAACATGACACCTTATTAAAGCTAGCATAGATATCTTCATTATCTTATTTAAAACTACCTTCTTAATGAGGATTTCACTAATTTTCCAAAAAATATTGTAGTAGTCATTGACACATATACTCTGACTTAGGAAGGTGGAGACATGACTTTTGATAGTCATATACACCCCTTAACTGATGAACTTCTCCTTAACACTTATTATTCACTTCATTACAACTACTCACTACCCTTTTAGGTCTTATTCAAACACTTGTCACTAGGGTGATCTTTCGATACTAAAGGAAATTTGTTGTAGAGAGGTGAGACACCTCATCAAGACCTCTTTTTCCTTTATTCTATCAAATATACCTCAAAATAACTCTAAACAACACTTCTCATCTTTAACTTGGGTAGTCACCCTCTTTCCTATTATCTTATTCAAGATTGACTGCAATGATCAAATTAATAGAGGAGTTTTTAAGCATGACCAAGTTCATAATTAGGTATAAGGATTTATAACACATATCCACACACTTTCCACAATTATTTTCACTTTTTCATTCCATTCTTCACCTTCAATTCAACTCAAAACTTATAGAAAACACATATTTAAACTTGTCTATATAAGTTATAATATGGAATAATTGGATGTCAAGGAGACTGAGGAAGTTCCAAATGGATCCAAAACACTTGTCAAGTCAATTTGCCTCTCCTAGATGCATTTCCATTCATATCTTATTTAATGGGTTATTATAAGGGTTTTAGGTCATTTAGATTCTTAGTGATGATTCATAAAGGTGAGATAATTAACCTTAAAACCAATCCCATTGAGTTAAAGTATAGTACCCTCATCAACTATCCCTAAGGGCTTAACATCCCATGATGCTTTTTTTATAGATATGAGTGAAATAAAATGGGTCTTGAGTTGCTACTAGGAATTTTGAATACCCCTGATAAAAATTTAGGCCAAAATGATCAATTTTAAATTATTTTTAGAAAAAATGGGTATTATCAATCCTCCAATCTCCCATAAAGGTTATAAAATTTATTTGGAAGGCCATGTGGTCATATGAATGATATTATCCACCATGAGGGTTCATACCTAGTTCTAGGTCTAATAGGTATGGACTTTGTTTCTGAGTGTGTGACCACCTCTGAGTGGTCAATGGATGTAAGACCTCATTAACACATTTTTATCTTAAAATTAAAACCTATACAT
Source organism: Torreya grandis (assembly GCA_037957365.1). Classification (NCBI taxonomy): domain Eukaryota; kingdom Viridiplantae; phylum Streptophyta; class Pinopsida; order Cupressales; family Taxaceae; genus Torreya; species Torreya grandis. Next base: position 2,378,346 of record JARHVA010001946.1, read on the forward strand.
ATTTCAAAAATAATTCTTGGTTCTCCATTTCATCCTTTCACCACCCATGTACTAGGTCTGCTTGTTATGTTGCTCATGGAATGCCTCTAGTCTAAGACAAAATAGAGGACACTTACCTTATTGGTTTGATTTAAAGGAGACCATAGAGGGATTTTTTAGGTTATGAGGACACTCTATTTCAAAATCAAATATAGAATATGCTTTCAAAGGCCTTAACACCTCAAATCCTTAAATCTATCTTTTATGACTATGATTGTGTACAGGGTTTAGTTCACTAAGTATGAGGTTCAAAACCCAATTTAGTTAAATATTTGTTTTATTTCTCTGCCTTTGATAATATCTTTAAAATTTGGTATTATCATTGTGAAATTTATATCTATGTGGTCATCCATATTATATATCTATCAAACTCCCAAACCTTCAATCTCCACTGGCTAGGCTAGTCTATAGTATGTGTCAAACTATAGGTGTCAGTTAGGGGATATGATATATTCATGTAGGTGTTGATTCGTATTTGAATATTATGTTCCACACCATTACCTCTCTCCTTAGACCACTAAGAAAATTTCACATATGGTTAAACTCTCTAATGCCTTCAGACCATGCTATCATTCTCTATCACCAATGCATTATAGGTTTGTAAGTTTCTCCAAGTTCATTTTTACTTCAATGGTATTGTAGTTCACTGAGTATTTTTATTAAAACTTGACTAATTTAGACACCACTATATCCTGTTCTCTCTCAACCAAAAAATATGCTTATTGAATTGGCATGTAACTAATAAGCCTAAACTGTAAGAATGAAGCCACTAGGCTTACACACACCTCACAAACCTCCACCAATAAATGATACTATGTATTATTAGAATCCTTTAAGAAGAAGATAAGGTAAAACTTCCCACTTTGCAATTTTTTTAACTTTGTACCTCTGTAAGTGTCAATGAAGGGTCTACGTGTAGTTTTGACTATGTTTAAGGCTTCTAGACCTTTAATCCAATCTAAAAATTATAAAATCTCTATCATGAATTACAAATCTCTCATCAACCCATTGTCTAAACACTCGTACACAGTCATGTAGGTGACTATTTTAGGATTACTTGACTCTATCAAGTGTCATGGACTTACCTTCCATCAATGATCCTCTTGAGTACAAACTTTAAATGAATAAACTAATCATCATGCTCTGAGGTTACGAAAACCAATATATTATCTTAAATTTAATACACTCATAGGAGGACAAACTCTAAAACTATGAAAACACTATTCACCATACCTCAATGGTGGTCACCTATTACACAAGGAGAATGATATTGCCAATTATTTCATGTCTAAAAATGCCAAACAGGTTGAAAATAACATGAAAAGGATGAACATTCTCTACCAATCTACATACATCATGTGGTTGACAAATACCCATGCAAACAGATGAGAAAAATAAGGTGTTGGGATTGCATAGGCAGTTTGGAGGCACTAACAATATTAGTGATTGTTAATATAGTAAGGACTCTGAAATTATGGCCATGGAATATAATTACAAAAGGACCCATAACATCCACCAATTGCATTCACTTCAACTCTTATTCTCTTGTTTGTATCAACAAAAAACCATTGACCCTTCTTGACTTGTCCAAGGGAGAAATAAGAGAGAAATTTTGGTTTTTTCCCTTTTTTAGATCTATTGAAGCTATTTGAACCTATAAAATACCTTGAGGTATTTCAATATACCTTATTATATCCTTAACACATGCCAAATGGATTATATTAGCCTTTACAACATATGAAACTACCCTTTTTGTGGTTGACCTTCTTGTTTTAGCATTAAACCTACAACTTTTAAATTTTAAAACTATTCTCTAACATTACCTGACATGACATATGTTGGCTTGATTCTTGAAATTTTTCATTTTGAATAAATTTATGTACAAATCCTTTATAATGACGAAAAGGTGGAAAAAAGGTTATGAAGACAAATGACAAACATGACAAAGGTTTAAAATATATTATGTGACCCTCAAACTATGTCTTAAGCTCACTAATGACCATGTGACCAATTTAAAACCTATGATACCCTATGAAATTTTTAATATGTATGGGGGTTGACCAAATTTGACCTAGGGTGAAATTTAGTCAACAGGAAGTAAGAGGTGATGAGAGGTCACGAACTAGAAAATGAACTTATTAGCCTAAGTCCTAGTAACTTTGACACCCTTTAATATTTCTTCACCAAGATCAAGTCTTTGAAATTTTAGATTGAATAATTTAGAATAGGTAATAATTATGACCAAATTATTTTTTCTATACTCTCTAAGCTAGGTCCTGATTACTCAATATTTGTGTCTACTTTCCATGCCACTAAAAGTGCTTTAGGCACTCCAAGGAAGATTTACTCTTTAGATGCATTCATTGCCAACTTAACTAAGGATTATAAGACAAGTTAATAAATATGGTCACATTTAAGACCTCAAAACCTCAAACCCTAAGTGTTGGGAATGGGAAACAAAAGACTTAAAACAAAGAGAAGAAGGAAAACAACAAGGATCAAGATAATAAGAAAGAATCAACCTCTACCAAAACAGTGACTAAAACCTGCTCTTATAATGATAAACCTAATAAAGGTAAGGTTAAGTGTGATTATTTAAATAAAAATAGGTATGATTAAAATAATTGGATTAAGAAATAAACTGATCACTTAACTCATCTTATAGAAAAGAAAAACATAAGTATTCCTCAATCTATCAAGTATAATTCATCAACTCAAGATTATTGTAAGGCAAAAGGCAAAGGTAAAAATAAAGAAAAGGGAAAGGCTTTTTTATTAGTTGTAAGTTGAACCTATTCATGGGTTATTGACTTGGATGATTCCCACCACATGGGCTCTTCACATGTTGATTTTTCTTCCTTAGATCCTTATAGCATATCTTCTATCACATTGGGTGATGACACTTCAATAGAAATTTCAAAGAGAGGGTCTATTGAAATGGATGGAGGAACATTCAATAATGTTGTAAGTGTTACATCACTTTCAACTAATCTTCTATCAGTGTACCAAATCACTCACATCAGTAAGGACATGAGGGTATATTTTTCACCATATTTAATCATAATTAGATAGTTATATAATGATTTTAAAATGGTAGTGGGTATGGAAGATCACCAAGATAGGTTATATAACTTCTCAAATTTTACATATGATTTTTATTTGACTATATTATTGACTCACTTAGATTTATTTATCAAATGTCATCATGAGTGGTTTGGCCACCTAAACTACCACTACTAAAATAACTCAAAAAAAATGACATGGTTATAGGCTTACCTAGATTCCATTTATCTAAGGTTCCTTGTGAGGGTTACACCCTCGTGAAACATCTTGAAGAGAGATTTGACAAAGGAAAATCTTAGAGGGATTCATAGGAATTGGAGTTAGTGCACAATGATATATTTGGGAAATTTCCTAGTCTATATTTCACAAGGTATAAATATGTCCTTAACTTAATTGATGATTTCTTGAGATACACATGGGTTCACTTAATCAAAAATTTGAAGTTTTTGACAAGTTTTGAAACTGGTTCTATCAAAAAAATAATATGAGAAATACATTAAGGTTATTTGAAATGATAATGGGGGTGATTATGTCAACAATAAGTTTAAGAATTTTTACATAGTAGAGGGGATTGATTTGTAATGGATAGTTCCTTACATTATTCATTAGAATAGATTTTTATAACACAAGAACACACCCTTGAAAGAGATGGATAACTATATGATTCATTATAAATCACTTGCATCATAGTATAGGGCCGAATCAATCAATTATGTTTGATACATTCAGAATAGGGTTCCACATAAATATTTAAAAGACATAACTCCCTTTGAATCTTGGTATAATAGGAAACCTATAGTTGAGAATTTTAAAGTATTCAAATCTCTATTTATGTACCATATACCTAAGAAGAACCTCAAGGCTATGGAACCTCAAAGTAAGCTTTACATCTTCGTAGGTCATATATATGGTGTCAAGGGATACCGCCTTCTTCATCTAACCACACATGAGATATTCATTGAGATAAGGGTTCTCTTTTAAGAGAGTCCCATAGAATCAACACTTGAAACTTATCCCACTTCATTGGACTCACATATATTTGATTCAAATGATTTAGATCATCTTAAGCACATTCCATAGGTTAAGGACACTTCTTTCAGTTCTGATAGCAAGAGCAGTGATGGGGACTCATCTTAATCCACATATGGTCACATTTTAGAGGATGATATTTCTATTATTAAATCATCCATTTCTATTCATCTTTGGGATAGGAAAATACTATAGAGTGTAGGTATATGGGTTGGGGATCCTTTAGATGATAGGTAGACATGTTCAAAGTTTTAGAGTGGGCCACATGATTTTTTTACCTCTACCTTATATTTGTAGACTTTTTAAGAGGCATCAAGTATTACGGAGTGGGATTATATGATGAATGAGGAGTATAAATCCTTAATTAGGAATCACACTATGGATTTGACACTTCTTCCTAATGGAAGAAAGATAGTTAGATGAAGATGGATATATTTAACTAAGTATGTAGCAGATGGGTCTATTAACAAGTTCAAGGCATATTTAGTCACTAAGGGTTTATCATAAGTGTATCGAATTAACTAAACAAATACCTTTGCACCAATCATAGAATGAACTCCTTTAGACTCATAATTGTTATTACCACATCCAATCATTGTGATTTTCATTATATGGATGTGAAGATTTCTTTTCTTCAAGATGATCTTAAGGAGGATATTTACATGGAGTAGCTTATGGGATTTATTGAGGATTATCAATTTTTATAAATACTCAAAAAATACATCTATGACCACAAACATTCCCTTCAATATCAGTACACAAAGATAGATTACTTTTTTATTTTAATAGGTTTCACTTGATGTTATTTAGATCCAAAGATATATCTCTTATGGTAGGATCATTCGATCTTGATTTTGGTTCTTTATGTAGACAATATTTTGATCACTTGTAGCTCTTTTTCATCCATTGTAGTGGTAAAAAGGGATCTTAAGGATAAGTTTTCCATGACATACTTGGGCTTGTTGCACTACTTCCTTGGGATTCATATTTCTTAGTCTTGCTCATGAATTACTCTTGCATATCCTAAGTATGCTCTCGAACTACTCACTCAATTTCACATGGATGATTGTAATCCAAATATAACTCACTTTCTATCGAGATTCAAAATTTAGGTAGATTATACTTCACCTTTGGTTGATGATACCTTATATTGACAAGTTTGGGGTAACCTTATCTACTTGACACATACCAGACCTAACATATTATATGCAGTGGTCCTAATATCTAAATTCATGCAAGAAACCCATGAGTTGCACTCAAAATAAACTAAGAAGATATTGAACTATATTTAGGGCACACATAGATTCAGTATTCACTATAGATTTGGAATTGATATTGAATGATTAGATATACTGACTCATACTGGGCTAGCAATATTTGGAATCACAAGTCCACTTTAGGTTATAGTTTCTCCATTGGTTCAGGTCTGATTAGTTAGTCTAGCAAAAAGTAGAATTTTATTATTTTATCATCCACCAAGGTAGAGTATGGGGGATAATGTTTCCACTAAAGCCATATGGATTTAAGGTATTTTCATAGAGTTTGGTATCCAATTTAGATGACTTACCATCATCTTCTATGATAACTAGAGTATTATTCATATTTTTATGAATTTGGATCAACATAAGCAAGCCAAATACATAGAGATTAGCATTCACTTCAGTAGATAGCTCATAAATGGGGACATAATTGACTTGAGATATTTCTAGATGACAAAGTAGATTGCAGACAACTTCACCAAACCTTTCATGAAGAATAAATATCTTCAATTTTGGGTTCTTCTTGAGGTTTGAGACACTACAACATCATCTTTTTTTTGGAAGGGGGATTTTGGCCACTTTTTATGTACCTCTTTTTGGGGAATTTTTTTCTAAGGGTTTTCTCCCTTTCTCTACTATATAATATATTATTTTGTAAATGGTTACATCATCATGACTAATTTCTTGGATCCATTTTGTTTTACACTACCCACATAAGTTGTGCTTATGGGGGAGTGTTAGAGTAGGCATTTTATTTTTTCCTATATTTATTTATTATGAGATTTCCCCCCTCACTTGGAGTTTTCTTAATTTTATGGATAAACTTGCTTAGGTGTACTTGTATTTATATTTTTATTGGATGAATAATAAGTATTGGACTTTAATGACTCATGCTTATCACAAACTTATGCATTCACTTAATCCAGAAATCCTAGCATCCACTCTAATATGGAATTATTGAGGTTAGATAAGGTACTCTATCTCTTGAATATGAATGATCAAAATAAAATAACTTTGTCCTATACATTATTTCCACTCTTGATGTGGTGGTAGTTATAGGTTTTAGCCACAAAACATTAGAGGTGAAGATCTCCAATTATAGCTTCAACATTGACAACATTTGTTGTCTATGTTTCCATGCTCTTGAATAGATGTAAACTTGTTCATCTGGGTGGATTATGAGGTTTTTTGATGGGAATGGATGTTATTTTCCTATCCATACATGTTTTAAATGATGGATTTCCAAATGGAGGTCTCAGAGGTATAATTATCAATTGGAGTATAAGAACTTATCTCTTGATTGCATAAAATTTAAATTTTGACACTAATTACTATGTCATATGTCACATATTCATCTCTTATATTCAATCCCCATGATATTGGGTCAAATTACAAGGTTTTTACATTCATGTGAGGGTTCTTTTGGTTTTTAAAAATGACTTACGATTTTCGTTTTATGTGTGTCTAAAGTTATCCTAAAAAAATACAATTTTACATTATTAGGAAGGGCATTATTGAGGCCTTAATGGTTACTTCATCTCTTGACTAGGTGTGATTAAAGGAAAATAATTTTGTCTTATAAATCATTCACCATGATTTATAAGGTTTTGGTTCTAGGTTTCAACCATGAAGCACCAGAGGTGGAGCTTTCTAACTACAGATTTGATGTTAACAATATTTGTTGTCAATGGTTTTATACTCCTAACAAACTACAAAAATGCACATCCAAGTAGATTTGGAGGTTTTGGTCTTGGGATCAAATGTCATCATCCACTATAGAGATGGTCAAAATATATTTTGTATAAGGCATGATATATTTTTCACTTGACATCATTAGTTGTACAACACATACATCATAGGTTCATAATGTGAACCTATGGTGGGTTAACTTAAAATAAAAATCAAGGGTGATGTTTTAGTGTAATAGTGTGATACATTAATAAAAATGATAGACATTAAATTTTAATCAAATTTAGTATGTTTATCTAATTTATTGGCATCTTGATTGAGTTTTTTCTATTATTTAGAGATGACCTTGCTCATCTTATTCCCTAAAAGAATGTATTGAATAAGTCTATCATATAGGATATATTAACAAAACATTTGTGTCACTTGGACCTCTCCCCAATAAAAATCCAACTCTCATATCTAGTAATATTTAATATTAGTGGAAAAATAATAAAACACTATGGATTACTACTCAACCTCTCTAAAGCTAGCCCATCTATGTTAAATCACTTTATACAAAAGATAGTTATTGTATACATTGATGGATTGAGAGATCACATCAAAAGAGGTATTAAAAGTTTGAAACTACAAAACTTGGAGAGGAATTTGATAAGAAACAAATTATTAATAGTCTTATCACAAGATTTTTATAATAATGTGTTCCTTTAGAGCTTTTGAAATGTTGAAGGTGGATCTGAAGTGTATTGTAAAATTAGATTTCTTTATTATTCATGTGAATCTTGTTTTTGTGAATTGATGAAGTAGTTGAGAAGGAAATTAATTTTTATAAAAAAATACTAATAAATGATTTGTGTTTTCATGACATTCATATTTTTCATTGATTTATTTCCATGTTAATCTTACAAAGACTACATTTAATGTTATACATGGATTATACAATGTAAAAACCCAAACATGATAGAATAGACAAGCCTAATAAGGCATGCCAAAATCAACATCTATTTAAAATGATACATGTATAAAACTATAATATATGGATATTATGTCATTTCACTATAGCTTAACACATAACCCTAATTAATTCCCAATTGATGATTCAACCATATAGATTACAAAATTAAGACAATAATTGAATTCTCATTGCTTGATCAGCTATTTACATAATAGGAAGTCTATGATCCTGATTTAATCAATACCATATAATTTCCAACTGATTAAAACCTACCAAATCATGCTTCAAATAAATTATCCCTATGATGTTACCCCTATGTCCAAGTATAATCACCTAAAAGTCATATTTGAGTGCTAAGAGCATTACTTGAGACTACCTCTCCATAGTCGAGCCCTAGACCTATCCTAGAGCCTATTATCACACTTATCTAGCCTTTGTGTAGGCCATATGTATCCTTAGTCATCTCTAAAGTATTCTTAGACCCTCATTTCTTGATCTTGGCCCTTTATGCCTAGTGTTTTACCACTTGGACACTAGTGCCACATGGCACTAGTGTCCCAACAATGGAACTAGTGTCATTTACATATCTTATTCACAAATATATATTTTTTCAAATATAAACCCTATTAAGGTCAGTCTAGACCTCTTTTAACACTTACACAAGTAAAAAAAATAGTATAAATACATAATTTATAGCCTTTTAACCAAGAGATGGAAATTAGATGCAAAATACACATTCAAACTTATAAAAAGTTGTGCACAATTAAGGTTATCAATCCCTATTCTACCATACTTATACATACTACCATCTACAATAGTCCTAATCTTAGATTACCAATATTTCTAGTCTCAAGAAAATTCAAGGCACTCAAGGCCACTATCATACTATCTTCACTTGCACTTGCACCAGCACTTAGTTGGGGATAACTACATTGAGCTTGATCCATCCTCAAAGTATTAGTATGTAGAAAACACTCATCACAACAAGGTATTGGGTATGTCCATCCTATCCTACTAACAAACACACTTTTCTTCTCATATCAATTACATACCCTAGTTATATGTAAGATTAGAGTTTTTTCACAAATTTAGTCAAAATAGGTAAAATACAAGGTTTCAAGACTTGTGCACATAGTAATAGACCATAAAGATCAAGTCTTAGGTGTACCCAAAAATTTAGGATACTCCTACATAAAGAACAATACTAACAATATCAGGACACTACCACCACATTTTTAATAATAATGCTATTATCCAAGAGGGGTTGTGACATTAGGATCAAGTTTGTGACATTCAGACTAGCTTCCACCTTAGTTTCTAGTACCCAAATAATCTATCTCATTTATTTTATAGCTAAGTTATTACTTGCACTATTTATTACTATTTTTGGAAAAGTCAAACCTAGTTAATTATATAATAAATCAATGGTTTTATTTATTACATGTTATTTTCTTGATTTAGTAAATTCATCTCTTTAACAAGCATAAGATTTACACTTGTTAAGTCCTAAAAGGTTAAAATATTTGGTGAACCTAACTTACTTTGAATATTGAAAAAAACCTAACCCTAGGGTTTACATTTATAGCATTCAAATTTTATATCCATGCATTTTATAATTTTATTTGATATAGTAATGATAATAATGATATAATAAGTGTATCACTTATTTTTTTTCAAAGTTTAATACTTTCATGTGCATGCTTGTTCCCTTTAATTTGGAATAAACTCAAAAAAGACATAAACACATGTATAGATGATGTCTTATATCAATCTAAATTCATATCATGTTTAATTATATCTCTAGCATGTCATTTTTCTCTTATGTGGAATTCAATTAAGAATCAAATCCTTACATGTATAGAGGATCTATTACATAACTAACAATCAGGTTTCAAATTTCAATGTCATATCTTCTGCACAGGAAAGAATCTCTTTCTCCTCCTCATCTCCATGATGGTGATATCTAATTTCCATCTAACCAAGTCCATGTTATCACTCCTCCATGAGATGAATCAACCTATACCATTTTCACTAATTTCCATACTTAGCCTATTCACACCTCTTCCTTATAAGGTGTGTGCCTACATGTTCAATTTGAATCAACTAGCGTTTGCTCTTGTGAGACTATAAAGGATCACATTATCAGTATGAGCAATCTAATATCAGATTTACACAATCAAAATTAGTTATTAAGTGAATAGGTCACATTATTGGAAAATCACATTACATATACACATTCTTCATAATATGATAGTGTACACCATTTATATGAATATATACCTAGAAAAGTTTTGCCTACCACTCTTTCATATCCAAATCATAAAGTACAGCATAATGCATATATTATGAGTTATTTAAAAATATTCCAAGGGTCCAATAATATTTCAAGTGATATACTAAGGGAAATTATTAAAGATAAATCGATCAACCTACCTCATCTACACCCAGTGAAGAGATCCATATATTATTGTGCATATCATAGAATGCATGGACACCACATTGATTCATGTTTAACAATGAAAATTAAAATACAATAGATATCCATAGAGACACATCATCAAAACAACAATAATGACACATCTATAAATTTAAAAAGGGTCAAATTCAAAAATAATACAAAATGGTTAACAAAGCATAATTTAGACCAACAAAAGCTTCAAAAAGCACAATCATAGAAATAAAAAGTACAAAAATCACATTTAAATCAAGTAAAAGGTATAAATATACCTCTCTAAAATGAGGCTTAATTTTCAAATTAGTATGGGTTTGGTCAAAAATATCTACAATAGTTTGATTATCATGGTCAAGGTTTGGATAAGTAGGTCCAAGGCATCATTACTCCTATTTTAACAATTGATAATGTTGGTAAACAAGTTTTGAGATTTATTGAAAATAATAAGGGAAATCATTTTGAAATATATTTTATCAAGTAAAATTTTTTAGATACATAGGAAATGTTACATAAATATGAATAACTTTAGTTGTAAATTCAAAATCATGCTAAGCCAACAAGCGATCTCAAAAAAGGTTGTCTAGCCAAAGAGCCTCCAGAGAACCATATGCCTAAAATAATAATAGTTTCAAATGAAAAAATCACAATCAATAGTACAAATCAAAATTCAAAAAGGTCAACTCCACAGTATGAGGCAATTCCCTCTAGCATTCTAGATTATTATGATTCTGATGGTGAACAATACTCAAATTCTTATTGCAACAACATTAAAATACAACATAACAATCACACTGCATGAAAGATTACCATCCCTATTTTTGACACAAGCCACATTGATATTGAGTCTCCCATGAGACTCATTGGTCAGTATGGTTCCTCCCTTATTGTACATACTTTCCTTCTCTCCTGCTCCTTGTATATAGTTTCATTTCATGTGACTTGTGCATAACTTATATCTATAAAATATAAATAATATAATATTTTAAAAACACAAAAACATTCACATTTTTACCAAACAAACAAAAAATTATAGATTGTATGCATTGTAATGTTTACATTTTTTATATTTACTAGACACTACATATAATAGTTATCTTAGTATAGTTAGTTTTATCATACATATGTGTTTCACTTATTCTTTTTGAGTTCTTTCATATTGATATAAGACTCAAGTCCACTACATTGATCTAGATTTGCTATTATCTACCAACTAGGGGCATATACACTGATACATGGGGTCTTCACTTGAAATAGTCACCCATTTGGGGAACACTATACACATTTTTTATTACAAAATTCCATATTTCTATACTCTACATCATAACTTTAACATTTTTATATCTTGATATTGATCATGCTACACTTACTCAGATGTTTTTCTAGTTATTAATACTTTAGACTCAACATATGTACACCTTAACTCTTAAATATCTTTTTATACATATTCATGCATACTTTGTCAGGATTGCGAACACCGGAAGCATACAATTGATTACCAAACTTCAAGCAACTTAATATGCGGAAATAACCAGAATCAACAAGTAACTAAAATTTAGAATAACACAGCATATGAGAGACAATACACAACTTGTATTAACACTTTATACAGAAAATAATACAATAAAGAAGATGCCACTTCTTCTCCACCACCTTATAGAGGTTTCCCACACCTCAAGTGAACAGTACTTCTTCTCCCCAAAGCTCTCCCTCTCACAGGTCCCAACACCCAACTCAAATACAGAGTTGGTGTTCACCTCCCGTGCTCCACACACACCACACGCACTCCACGTGCTCCACAAGTACTCAAGGTACTTCAAGTAGATCTCCCATGAATCTGCAACAACCTGCAATTCAACAGACCATACTTATGGAAGGAACTTCCTTGCCTTCCTCTCTGCTCTATCCGAGTACACACCTGTACTCCAAGTAGATCCTGCCTGATACTGCTCCCTGTTGTGTTGCTGTCTATATGACCTTGCACACCTGCAAATCAAACAACGGTTCTGCTCACCTGTGAACCTCGACCTTGCACACACATACACCTGCAGATCAACGATCTTACTTACCATGTAGATCTCCTATATAGGCCATGTAACTGTGACCAAGATCCTACACTCCTGAAGAACCCAGCTGGCTCTCCAATCCAGCACCAACACACCTGGTACTGAGGCACTAGGAGGAACGCACCATTGCTCTACCTCACACACAGAAGGAGCTTATAATTATGCTCTCTTACTCCCTAGCACACTTTTCCAATACAACCATGAGTCTATTATATAGATCTCATCCAAACAATAATTAGACATCTAATTACAATAATTAGATCCGCAGCTCTCAGTCTAAAAATAGATCTCTTCATGCAAACACTTGGTTCGTTAGCTAACTACCCATAACAAGCGCAGTCTGAACCACACAAGCGATCGACGTCGGTCACTGTCTGCCTGGGGGTCGCCGACGTCGGCCGATCTCTGACCGACGTCGGTTGCCTTCCTGCCCTATCCTGCCGACGTCGGTTGGCCTGACCGACGCCGGTGTCTCTGACACTCAGCAACTCTCCTGTAACCTCCTCTCCTATTTGCATCAGTGAAGCTTTTAGTTCCACAATCCTAACAATCTCCCACTTGGAGATAAACAGCTACACTGTACCTGTACTCTGTCTAATCTGTTTCCTGGTTTGTATCCCTCTTCAAGCTCCCACCTGAAGACAACCCACCACACAACCTGTGATGTACCTCCTGTCATCCGAGTACCCTGCCACATCCAAACCTACAAATCCATGTAGTGAAGTCCTGACCCTGCATAGAAACACCTGCTGCCGGTCCCTCTCAGAAAACCTGAGAACCCACTTCCCTGAATTGGCTCCTAACTCTGACAGCTCCCACTGCATGGGAATACTCAGGTCTATACCAGACCTCATGTGATTTTGGACACTGTACCTGTCCAGCCCTTAGCGTGCTCTGGTTCTGCATCCCGAACCTTGCCAACACCTGATTCACATCAGCTCCCACTCGAGACAAAATCAACCTGTGATCTCCATGCCTCCCATGTCAAAGAATTTCGCTACTCCAAACTCCTCATGACATGCCACTAAACTAATCTTACCCTTAGCTTAGCAAAACCCTGTATGTACTAACCCTGCTAGCAAATATACCATCCACATACAGCAACAGAATGATGTCGCGACTCATCATCCCCCTGGTAAGACAAACCATAGTAGTTACCTGACACTGACTGAAGCCATGCTTCGTCCTCCACCTGTCAAACCTGGTACCACTATCCTGCAGCTCCTCAAGACCATATGCCCTGGTCTTCTGTCTCACGTATCCGTTCTCTCTATTCTTCTACTAAGGCATCCATTTGTCTCTGTGCTTTCATCCAGCTGGCAAACCTACCAAGACTCTCGTCTGGTTCTGCTCCAAGGAATCACATCCTCATCCATGCCAAGCTCACACCTATTTCCTAGATCCTTCCTGCTATACAATCAGCAACAAGTATGAAGAAGAGGAACATGAATTTGAGGGCCTACTTATGCCTTCAGTCCTCCATATGGGTGTTTGAGACTCCTTGACAGCATGCTGTCCACCCAAAATTCGTTATAGTGACCGACCTCGGTCACTCCACAGTCTACATCTAACCAACGTCGGTTCCATGCGTCTGTACCTGACGTCGGTCCTCGTGACCGACATCGGTCTTACATACTGCCGACGTCAGTCCTATGACCAACGTCGATCTTACCCTTCTCGACATAGCCAGCTTCGGTCTGCACATGACCGACATCGGCACCTGTCTATTCGACGCCGATTCCTCCTGACCAACGCCGGTACCTGTGTTCGCCTGTGAGTGATGACTTTTTACCCGCGAGCTCCTTTGAATCAAAACCCATGTCCAAACTGCTCTGCTCAGAAGTATCCAGCCTCATCCACTAAACTCTGTCCACCATCTCCTCCAAGAACACCAAGGCTTTCCAGTTCTTAAGCCTGTCAAATATATCTGTCTTCCGCTTAAGAACATGCATCTCCTTCCTGCTCATGTGACCAAGCCTACGAAGCCACGTCTCCGCAATAGAAGAAGAATCAGTAATATAAACAAGTAGATAAAGAATACCTATTTTCTTACCACCAGCTAATTCAAGTGCATCCGCTGTGAGAGTTCTTGTGCATCTCTCATGACCCAATATTTTTGAAGAAATTAGCCATATCTCCAAACCTGGGACTTGCATGACCTTCATCAACACCTGTGTGTTGGCCGCCTGCAATTTCAGCTTCACTTCCCCTTTGCCAATTCTTTGGCAAGGCTTACCAGCTCCTCTACTTGGGGCTGCATGGAAAGAGGCAACCGAATCTTTTATCCAAGATTCAACTTTATCCAAGAAACCTGCAAACACATCCTGTGCAACAACACCTGCTACATCTGTATCTTCAGTTTCTTCATGCTGATCTGTTACCAACCAGCAATGTTCTTTTACCTGCTCTTTCTTTCCATCGGACCGTGAGTAATCGTCTGTGCTTTTCAACTCCTCCATTCTTAGCTTACTTTGATCTGCCGTTGCTCTACTCCCACTCAATCAGAAACCCCTGAGAGTGCCCTGTAACCAAAACACAACCTACTTCCTGCAACCTTAGCTCTGATACCACTTGATGGTATCAAGCTTAAGAACCTACAACCAAGGCTCTGATACCACTTGTCAGGATTGCGAACACCGGAAGCATACAATTGATTACCAAACTTCAAGCAACTTAATATGCGGAAATAACCAGAATCAACAAGTAACTAAAATTTAGAATAACACAGCATATGAGAGACAATACACAACTTGTATTAACACTTTATACAGAAAAGAATACAATAAAGAAGATGCCACTTCTTCTCCACCACCTTACAGAGGTTTCCCACACCTCAAGTGAACAGTACTTCTTCTCCCCAAAGCTCTCCCTCTCACAGGTCCCAACACCCAACTCAAATACAGAGTTGGTGTTCACCTCCCGTGCTCCACGCACACCACACGCACTCCACGTGCTCCACAAGTACTCAAGGTACTTCAAGTAGATCTCCCATGAATCTGCAACAACCTGTAATTCAACAGACCATACTTATGGAAGGAACTTCCTTGCCTTCCTCTCTGCTCTATCTGAGTACACACCTGTACTCCAAGTAGATCCTACCTGATACTGCTCCCTATTGTGTTGTTGTCTATATGACCTTGCACACCTACAAATCAAACAACAGTTCTGCTCACCTGTGAACCTCGACCTTGCACACACATACACCTGCAGATCAACGATCTTACTTACCATGTAGATCTCCTATATAGGCCATGCAACTGTGACCAAGATCCTACACTCCTGAAGAACCCAGCTGGCTCTCCAATCCAGCACCAACACACCTGGTACTGAGGCACTAGGAGGAACACACCATTGCTCTACCTCACACACAGAAGGAGCTTATAATTATGCTCTCTTACTCCCTAGCACACTTTTCCAATACAACCATGAGTCTATTATATAGATCTCATCCAAATAATAATTAGACATCTAATTACAATAATTAGATCCGCAGCTCTCATTCTAAAAATAGATCTCTTCATGCAAACACTTGGTTCGTTAGCTAACTGCCCATAACAAGCACAGTCTGAACCACATAGGCAACCGACATTGGTCCCTGTCTGCCTGGGGGTCGCCGACGCTGGCCGATCTCTGACCGACATCGGTTGCCTTCCTACCCTATCCTGCCGATGTCGGTTGGCCTGACCGACACCGGTGTCTCTGACACTCAGCAACTCTCCTGCAACCTCCTCTCCTATTTGCATCAGTGAAGCTTTTAGCTCCACAATCCTAACATACTTTCACTTCTATATTTCTTATTTTTGACTTAATTTTATCCCTATGCTTCATCTATTTGAGGGAATTTGAATATTCCATTGCTTTTTAGCTTTGCACCACTTTTTCACAATATATATGCTTTGGACATGTTCCCATGATTTGTGTGTTCCTTATTAATTGTGTATGTAGACATTTGAACATGTCCTTCTATGTGGATCTATGAAAATTTGATTTTTTCTTGTGTATGTGGACATTTGAACATGTCCTTATGTCTTATTTTCTCAAATTTAGTGGCATGTGCCCATGAACCTTGTATTTTGGCCCCTTGGCCTACTTTGTGTGTCTTATGTGTGTTACATGTATGTTATTTTATATGTGTAATGGCCATGACACTTGTATTTTATTATTACACAATCCAATTTTAGATTCCATGATAGACCTCATGCATCTCCCCTTCCTACTTGGGTACCATGATGGACATCATGCCCCATCCCCCTAGGTAGCTACCCATTTTTACTTAGATTTTTTGTTGCATACATTATTATATCTATCTTGACACCCTTTTGAAAGATATATATGACACACATATTACATTAAAAACTCATGCTTAGATTATATTACATTCTAATGTTACGTATGCACATTATATTGGATTATTATGCAAATACCATATTTGCTCTAGCTAACACACAATTTTTAGACCTTTTTATTTTGAATATAGTTATAACATACATCTAACAACTCCCCTCAAAAGAGGGGGAATTAACAGGGGTTTATCAAAGAGATCAAGTTTCTAAATTACATTCATAGTACATTTTTAACACACAAGTTTAGATTATAGAAAATCAAACTCAAGTAAACATAGTGGGAAAATAGTGACACAAAAAGTAGTACAATTGCATAAAAATAATATCATAAGGACACTAAAACAAAAATTGGGACATTATAACCATATGGTGTTATTATCCAAGATATGGAACTACTATATAATAGCCTCAAATTTAGAAAAACCTAAACTAGCCAAAATAATGTAATAGGTACATTACATGTTTACAAAGATTTAATTATAGATTTATGAGTTTTACTCATATTCATACCAATTTTCGTAGATTAAAGGCATCATGAATGGCATGATCATTACCATATTTATTTTAGATACCTAGATATAGTTTATTAAAATTGAGTCCAAAATCTATATGCTCAGATATCAGATTTGGGGGCATGTGCACACCACATTATTTTTGTATACTCACTTACATACTAGTTGATCAGATGGAATGACAATTTCCATGTCATTCTCTACATTGTATACATACAACATCATATTCTAAGTTTCACACTAGTTTCATGCCTTACTCCATCTATAGTGGTTGTAATTCCTAAGTGTCCTAGAGCCACCTAATGTACTCAAGTTACTTCAAAGACAACATGCATATTTAGACATACCCACAAAAATATACCTAGTTAGACATTTCTAGTTACATCATGCAGTTTCAATTTTAGATGAATCTACTACATATGGTGGGTAATTAAGGAGTCATAGGCTACTTTAGTTATTGAGCCACCTACATGAGAGGGTTGAACACACAATCAGTCCAATCTAATCTATTCATAGGTCATGATCCACCAAGAAGGGGTGGGCAATGATAGAGTCAAAACTAGATTGAGTTCTTGAGCCACCCACACATGAAGATTGATCAAGCCATCATCTCAGTCCAAGATATTCACTGATTGATAAATATATACATGCACACATAGAGGTTGTCACCAAGTTCATGCATTAATTCACATATCTCATGACATGTATTCATTCTTTTCCTCTCTCCTATCTCTTTACTAAGTTTTACTTTTTTATTCAATTTAGTCTTTGATTTTGATATCTTGTAAGTAAGGACTAATTTATGCACTTCTCACTTAAAGGACATGCATTAGAGCATGCTTCACATACTCTATTTTAGCTTCATGGGATTCACCTCTTTGGTAAGTCTAGGTACACTTCTTTTTCCTTTATCCTAGTCATTTCACTTTGTTGCCTTTATAGAACTAGTTTATTAAAATTGATTCCAAAATATATATGCTCAAATATCAGATTTTGGGGCATGTGCACACCATATTATTTTTTTATACTCACTTACACACTAGTTGATCAGATGGAATGATAATTTCCATGCCATTCTGTACATTGTATACATACGACATCATATTCTAAGTTTCACACTAGTTTCATGCCTTACTCCATCTCTAGTGGTTGTAATTCCTAAGTGTCCTAGAGCCACCTAATGTACCTAAGTTGCTACAAAGATAACATACATATTTATACATACCCACATAGATATACATAATTAGACATTTCTAATTATATCATGTAGTATCAATTTTAGATGCATCTACTACATATGGCATGACCATTACCATATTTAGTTTAGATACCTAGATATAGTTTATTAAAATTGAGTCAAAAATCTATATGCTTAGATATCAGATTTTGGGGCATGTGCACACCACATTATTTTTGTATACTCACTTACACACCAGTTGATCAGATGGAATGACAATTTTCATGACATTCTCTACATTGTATACATACGACATCATATTCAAAGTTTCACACTAGTTTCATGCCTTACTCCATCGATAGTGGTTGTAATTCCTATGTGTCCTAGATCCACCTAATTTACTCAAGTTACTATAGAGACAACATACATAGTTAGATATACCCACATAGATATACCTGGTTAGACATTTCTAGTTACATCATGCAATTTCAATTTTAGATGCATCTACTACATATGGGTGGGTAATTAAGGAGTCATCGGCTAATTGATTTATTGAGCCACCTACATGAGAGGATTAGATACACAATCAGTCCAATCCAATCTAATCATAGGTCATGATCCACCAAGAAGGGGTGGAAAATGATAGAGTCAAAACTAGATTGAGTTATTGAGCCACCCACACATGAAGATTGAGCATGCCATCATCTCAGTCCAAGATATTCATTGATTGATAAATACATATATCTACACATAGAGGTTGTCACCAAGTTCATGCATTATTTCATATACCTAGTGACATGTATTCATTCTTTTCCTCTCTCCTATCTCTTTACTAAGTTTTACTTTTTTATTCAGTTTAGTCTTTAATTTTAATATCTTGTAAGGACTAATTTATACATTTTTCACTTAAAGGACATGAATTGGAGAATGCATCACATACTCAAACTGAGATTCACATACTTAGTTTTAGCTTCATGGGATTCACCTCTTAGGTAAGTCTAGGTACACTTCTTTTTCCTTTATCATAGTCATTTCACTTTGATGCATTTATAGAACTAGTTTACCAAAATTGAGTCCAAAATATATATGCTAGAATATCATATTTGGGGGCATGTGAACACCACATTATTTTTTTATACTCACTTACACACTAGTTGATTAGATGGAATGATAATTTCCATGTCATTCTCTATATTGTATACATACAGCATCATATTCTAAGTTTCACACTAGTTTCATGCCTTACTCCATCTATAGTGGTTGTAATTCCTTATTATCCTAGAGCCACCTAATGTACCCAAGTTGCTATAGAGACAACATACATAGTTAGACATACCCACATAGATATACCTAGCTAGACATGTCTAGTTACATCATGCAGTTTCAATTTTAGATGCATCTACTACATATGGAATGACCATTACCATATTTAGTTTAGATAGATAGATATAGTTTATTAAAATTGAGTCCAAAATCTATGTGCTCAGATATCATATTTAGGGGCATGTGCACACCACATTCTTTTTGTATACTCACACCCCAGTTGATCAGAGGGAATGACAATTTCCATGTCATTCTCTACATTGTATACATATGACATCATATTCTAAGTTTCACACTAGTTTCATGCCTTACTCCATATAAAGTGGTTGTAATTCCTAAGTGTCCTAGAGCCACCTAATATACTCAATTTTGTATAGAGACAACATACATAGTTAGACATACCCACATAGATATACCTAGTTAGACATTTCTAGTTACATCATGCAGTTTTAATTTTAGATGCATCTACTACATATGGGTGGGTAATTAAGGAGGCTAATTGAGTTATTGAGCCACCTACATGAGAGGGCTGGATACATAATCATTCCAATCTAATCTATTCATAGGTCATGATCCACCAAGAAGGGGTAGGCAATGATAGAGTCAAAACTAGATTGAGTTCTTAAGCCAACCACACATAAAGATTGAGGAAGCCATCATCTCAATCCAAGATATTCACTGATTGATAATTATATACATGTACACATAGAGTTTGTCACCAATTTCATGCATTAGTTCACATACCTAGTGACATGTATTCATTTTTTCCTCTCTCTTATCTCTTTACTAAGTTTTACTTTTTTATTCAGTTTAGTCTTTGATATTGATATCTCTTATGTAAGGACTAATTTATGCATTTTTCACTTAAAGGACATGCATTGGAGCATGCTTCACATACTTAGACTTAGCTTTAGATACTCAGTTTTAGCATTATGGTATTCACCTCTTAGGTAAGTCCAGGTACACTTATTTTGTCTCTACCCTAGTCATTTCACTTTGTTGAATTTATAGAATAGGGGGATGTAATCACCTAAAATTGGTATTTGAGTGCTAAGCATGTTAATTGAGACTAGTTATCCCTAGATTATTACTAAACCTATCATAAATCTTATTATCACACTTATCTAGCCTTCTTATGGGCCACAGGTGTCTGTAATCATCCTTAAAGTAGTCTTAGACCCTCATTTATTGATCCTAGACCTTCATGCCTAGTGTTATGAAACTTAAACACTAGTTCCATAATAAGGACACTATAACAACATGGAGTTAGTGTCCCAATAATGATTTTAGTGTCTTTTCTATATCTTTTTCACAAATAGATATATTTTTGAATGTAAGCATTCCTAAGGTTAGCCTAGACCTATTTTAGCACCTGAATAAGCAAAATAATAGTATAAATACATTATAGCCTTCTAACCAAGATATGAAAATTTGATGAAAAATACACATTCAAACTCAAATCAAGTTGTTCACAATTAAGGTTATCAATCCCTATTCTACCCTACTTCTACATACTACCATCTATAATAGTTCTAATCTTAGATTATCTATATTTCTAGTCTCAAGCACATTCAAGGAACTCAAGGACATTATCATACTAGATTCAATTGAAATTGTACAAGACTTTATATGGGGAGAACTACATTGATCTTGATCCTCCTTAGAGTATTTTTATGTAGGAAAATCTCATCACATGTTGAGGATGTCTAGCCTATCATACTAAAAAACACACTTTTCAGCTCATATTAATTGGATTCCATAACTACATGGAGGATTAGGGTTTTATCATAAATTCAGTAAAATAGGAAAAATATAGGGTTCAATTATTATGTATATGATCTGTTTCAATTATTTTCTAAGTTCTTTTTTTACTATTTTTAGAAAAGATAAAGCTAGTCAATTCTATAACAAATTAGCCGTTATATTTATTGCATATTATTTACCTAATTTTATATACTTAGATCTTTAACAAACATAGGATTTACACTTTTTATGTCATAATTTTTTTTAAAAACAAGTAACTAAGACCAGTTTCCTATAGCTATATAAATATATGATCATTGGTTTCATTATCTATTGGTGGAATTGTAGCTGAGTATAAGTATAGGGATATAACATGATTACTCACTAAAGAAATAAGTAATATAAAATTAGTTTAATAGGGTCAAAAATTATTACAACCTTGTCCAAAATGTAATATTGTTTCATATGATAATGGTTCATCACCTCATTATGTGCAACAAATATGGAAAAAGACATTTCTACTATAGCATCATAAAGAAAAAAATAAATAAACTATATTAATGTCCATGAGTGATCAAAAAAATAAATCAATGTGACTTGGAGAATATATCTTGGTGGGATAGACAAGTGTTAGGGACAAAAATACCCTAAGTTGATGTCTAACTCTAGATCAATACCAAAACTAGAGGGGATGACCCAAGGGAATATCTAGACTTTATAATCTTATACACATAAATCAAATATGCCTAAATAAAAGAATCCAAACACATATAAATAAATAATAATATGTGTTCATCTACTTAATCATTTCAATTAGAAACATAGTGAAACAACTTGTAAAAACTTCCAATCCATGAATATCACAAACTTTCCATTTATGCTACAATTGACTATTTTTCATAGATTGAATGAGTTGATCCTATCAAGGAATCTTCACACCAAGATTTATTATACACAACTATTTAGAGATAGCAAAGATTAAACGATTGTAATTTTAAAACATTATACTATTTTTTCCTATATAGTTTTAATTTCAACACATATTTAAGGATTGTAAGTTAGTTTTAATAATTACACGAAGGAAATGTTAAAGATGATCATATTTACATATGGACATAAAACTGTAATATTTATTTTTCAATAATAATGTGGGCCAAATTATACATATAAATATGATCATCAAAAAATGTGAACATACATATAAAGGCATACAAAATAAGAACAAAACAAAATGTTGGGTCAATGCCAAAAATGCGTACATTACCATATAAGCATACAAAAAAACATCATTTGAGACATATCCTACTCATAAAAAAATCCTCTATCTTTTCCTTCCTTAAAGAAGGCTCTCCCTTGGTTTCCTTACTCATAGATGGAGATACCTCAAATACCTTAGATTCCTCTAAGAACTAGTTGTGAGTCATTTTATGCTCATAGCTCACCTATAACTGAACCTCTTCATCTACAAATACTATTAGAAAATTTACATACCAGATGTGTGAATAAGTTTAAAAGTTAATTTTAAACTAAAAAACTATTTAAAAACACACTTATCAAAATCTCGTGGTCACACTCAATTTTCCTCTACTACTCAACAAGGTCAATGAAAGGTGGACCACACATGCATGAGTGTGAAAGGGATAAACAACATGAGTTGGTTCCTTGAAAATAATTTTAATTAGAGTATTATATGTCATCAGATAACCCTAATTACATAAGACATTCATGTAAGTTATGTTTTCATAAGTATAGATTAAAATTATGAAAAATTATCTATATTTACAATTCAAAATTACAAGTTAACATACCTCAATGAGTTGATGTGTAAATGAAATTGTGCAAACAATGCCTATGTCTTTTTATGCATGTATAGATGGAAGAGTCTCCACTATGGTCATCTAATGAACAAACAAAATAAAGTTTTTAGTTAAGCATATGTATATAAAAAAATACATGTACATCAAGTATAATATTAATTAAAATTTAACTTTGCATATATACATTGTCTAAGTAATAACAACATTTGCACTAGTATACAACCCATAATATGGTTTTGAAATGATGGGACTATCTCCTCCTACAATATAAATAATTACATATATATTATAGTTTTTATGTAAATTAATTGTTACCTTTTAATTAAAAATATTTATTAAATTTAACATGTCAAATATATAAGATACCTACATAGGAGTATATGACATCTCCACACCAAATGTATGTGCCAAAAACTCATCATTCATAATGATAACATCTAGGTCCTTAGAATCACTACCATCCTCTTTTGAAGTTCCAATGCATATATCACCATAGGATCTTCAAGTGTGCGATTGGGCATGCACACTAGCTGAAATATTAGGAGGGATAAGAGGGTTAGAAGGATTAGGATGGTCTTGTATTTTAATTTAATGGGATATTCAAATAAGAAAACAAATTTAAAAAAAAAGATGTAAATCTAAAAAAATTGCTAAAATTTTGTGTTAATTAGTAGGAATTGTTTTTACTTACTTC